>BGPR01048565.1:0-11523 GCA_013235015.1 Araneus ventricosus
ATTAAATATCAATATCATTTTGAAAATTCATAAATAAAAAACTAATAAGGTTACAACTACAGATTTTAAAATGAGATCGCATTGTAGAAAGTTTTTTTTTCAGAGAACTGGCCGCCGTTACGGTAGCCCTAGGTGATCGTATATTGTGCACATCTCCCATTTTTTTGGGGAGCCATTATCTGAAACTTGTGTGAAGCTAGTAAATAAAACGGGTTTTTTGTAGGAATTTTTACGCTCTTTTTTGTATTTAAATCAATTGTAATTCAAGAAACTGAATATTTTAGGATATTCAGAATAACTGAAAGGAAACCAGAAAACGCATCGCCTTCTGGTCGTCAGTATACATTGCGTTTGAAATATTTCTCTGTAGCAGAATTTACAGAACGCAGTGTCATATCCACGGAGCTTTTCTGTTAATTCAGGTGTTAAGTATTTATTGTACGCTATATATATATATATATATATATATATATATATCGTGCTAACCTTTGGCTGTTTAAGACAACGTGCAGTCCTCCAAGTTAATTTTTCCCCGCAATAAATTGATTTATCGCCAAATATTAGCCTTCAACATTTTGTTGAAACCCTAAAAGCATTCTAATTTAACGATAGAGATGTCAGAAAAATTCATGTTAATTTCAGCCACAATTTTATGCACTATTTCCAATTTTATTACTATTTATATTTTTGTACGGTTCTCATTAGAATCGCCGCCATCTTGACACCATTCAAGATGGCTGTTATTTATTTTTGGATGGTTAGCGAAGTTTCCCAGTTTGGCAGAGAAACCGCCTTGTTCATCTTACCTAACCTTTTGTAACTGTTGGTTGAAAGAGAGTTTTGTTTTAAGTTTTTAGTTGAGTGTTCTGCGCAGCAAAAGGTCTTGCATTGAAAATGTCTGGTTATTTTTCGTATTTGAACCCAGCATATTTCAAAGCCACGGTTTTGTAAAGGCCATTTTTCCTTTAAACAATTGCAGTTTTTGATGCTACTAGCATCGTTGAGTTATTTCTTTTGTATATTGGATAACATAATAGTAATGACGCGCCACATATCCACTTGTATTATTTGCTCCTATCATTTAAAGAAAAGAAAAAGCGTAGTTACAACAACATTATTAAGTTTTTTTAATTTTGAGAATCGGTTTCAATAATTTATGTCAACCCTGAATTGATTAATGACTTTATAAAAAACGGCACTACAAGAAGATCTCGTCGGATTTCAAGCAAGAATTTCAAAATATTATTTCCATACTGCAGAAGAGAATCTTCTGAAAATAAAAATAACCACTTTAATAAAATTTGTCAGTTTGCTTAATTTATTTTATTTTCGAGGGGTACACCTAGTTTTTCTGCGTATGAAAAAAATCGAAAGGTGTTAGAAGGATTAATATAATAAATTTTCTGTGTATATTCGCAAGTGAATCACACACTGTATTGCTTCATTACCAACGAAATAAGTGAAAGCATGATCAGATGATTCTGTAAGCATCTTTTAATTCATCGAAATAACTCGTAGAACAAAATTTTCAGTAGAAAACGAAGAATACCTCAGGTAAGGATTGCAGGTCTTTCTTACGCTGAGAAATAAATTATGATGTTTTATTTATTTGCATTCTATCTTTTTCACTCTCATTTCATATCATGTTTCATCCTTTGAAAGAGTTTGGGAAAACACATTGGAGATATTTCTTTTTAAGGAATATTTCCCTATACAAAAGGGTAAACTCAAATGTGAGAAAAACTTACTTTAATTCCTATCTACTAAGACGAAACGCATTGTTGCATGAAAACAAATGCAACACATCAATATAATGCGGTGATGAAAAAATATTTAATATAGAATTTGAGTATAAATAAAATATTTCAGCTCTAATTTATTTTCATTTTATATCGATTTATTGTCATTTGTTACCCATACATGACGGATTTTAGTTGGAAATGAAAATCAAATTAGCGATTCTCCAAAAATTCGGGTTGGTGTGGCGTGGAAGTTTGGAGAGGGGGTGCCATCTCAGGTGTCATCCTCGTCATCTGACCGCGGTTCAAAATTGCGAGGTCGGTCCCAAAATAGCCCTCGTGTTGCTTCAAAACGGGACGTTAATATAACTAAACTAAACCAAAAATTCGGAATATCAAAAACGGATAACAAATATAGTTTCTTCAAAATCAGAATAATTTCTTCAAAGCAAACTCCTCAATATATTTAAAAATAGAAGCATTCTCAAATTGCATTTGAAAAGGTAAAAATATTTGTAATGAATAATACATGTATTTTATATGACTTCATTAAAGCAATCAGGTTAATATAATTGTGAATATGCAGTTTTCTTCGTTATAAATTTGTTCCAGACTAATACCATATTTTTGACAACTCTTTCCGTATTGATAAATTCTAGACTAATGGAGTTATTCCAATAAAAAGTAGATTTGCTCATTCATAGAGTAAAAATTTCAATAGAGAATTGGTTCGTACCCCAGGTGACACATACAGATATCCCTTAGAATGGGAAATAAATTACGATTATTTTTTACACTTTTTGGGCGAATTCTCTTTCTAGCTCATTTCAACTCATGCATCATCTTCTGAACGATAAAAAGGAAGACCTTCAGACAACCCTTCGGAGCTTTTCAAAGAATTTTATCTCTCTTCAGAAGGGTAACTTCAGTTTTGGGGTGAAATGAATTCCCTAATCCATTTCTCATCCCGAATAAAGCGCATCGTTGCATAACAACAGAAAACGCATGCATGACTTGTACCGATTTAAGAGAATGTTGTTTAAAAATATTATTGAATATACATAATTATTATGTAGCGAAAGAATGTCTTTACTGCATTGCAGTTTTATATGATGATTGAAATGTTCCTATTTTCTTGATAAAAAGAGAAGACTTATTCTAGAAATGATCTGATTATACAGGGTCATCATAAATTATTGAACCCTTTTCAAATATCAAACCTCCAAGCTCCCAATTATTTTTATTTTTTAGCTTTCAGGTTAGGAAACTTAGCATTAAAACTTTAATAATGGTTCCTTAAGAAAATATACATAATTATTATGTAGCGAAAGAATGTCTTTATTGCATTGCAGATTTATATGATGATTAAAATGTTTTTATTTTCTTGATAAAAAGAGAAGACTTATTCTAGAAATGATCTGATTATACAGGGTGATCATAAATTATTGAACCCTTTTCAAATATCAAACCTCCAAGCTCCCAATTATTTTGATTTTTTAGCTTTCAGGTTAGAAAACTTAGCTTTTAAACTTATCAATGGATTCTTACGAAAATAACAGCAGATTGTTCGAATACAAATACGAACAATCTGCTTTCGAACTGAACCTGAAAAACGGAAAAAGACGTTTCTACCGCTAGGAGGATTAATTAAAAAACTCTATAACGTAGAAACTTCTTTTTTTTTAATGCAACAGTTTTTTTCCTGATAGGTAACCAGCTGTTACGGCGCTCTAAGTCTGCTGAAGCGGGTGATTCCACACACAAGTGTCAGAAATGGCTACCGTGCAGCAGAAGGCACGTTCTGGTTCTACGAAAGCATATCAATTGTAACATTACAAACACGATTTCGCTAAGAATGTTGAAATTCTAAGTAAGGACTCCATTAAGAGTTGGTATAAGCAATTAAGGAGCGAAAGTCTCCCTCACGCGTTCAATAACTTCGTCTGAGACTGATGGTCATCCAGCACCGTTCCTGGTCTTTAACTATTCCTAATTTTTTCATTCATTTTTTCTTAATTTGTTCATACCAACGCTTGATGGAGTTCTTATTTGGAGACAGAAAATGCCGATATTCTAAACGAAAATGTCTTTGAACTGTTAAAAATGGTTTGGTTTCGTGGAACCAGAGGCGTGCCTTCTGCTGCACGATAACCATTTTGACACTTGCATTAGGAAACTGATTTAAAGCGTCGTAACGGCACATTACGTATATGAAAAACTATTTAAACTGCCTTTTACTTTCTCGTATACGAAGTATACAAAGAGAAAGTATTGTAATCGTCAAAAAATTCGAACTCGAGATTTTGACGAGTCTCCACGTTTTAGACCTACCTAGTCCGAAAAACACAATTTTGGAATTATGTCCGTCTGTGTGTCTGTCTGTGAACACTATAACTCGAAAACTATTAGAGGTACGGGGATGAAATTTGGTATGTGGTCTTTAAACATAATTTGTAGGTTTCTGTCAAATCTTGGACAAAATCCGTCAACGGGAAGCCTGCCTGTCTGTCTGTCCGCGGTCATGCGAACACTATAACTCAAAAACTTGAATAGCTAGATGGATCAAATTTTGTACACAGTTTTATCGTCATGAATGTAGGTCCGTATGAAATTCTAAATAGTTCTCAAGAAGATATATATAAACAAGGTGCGCATCTAAATTCCTCACAACCTCTGAACTTAAGAAAGACGGAAGCTACAGCCATGAAAGCTGTGTCTAGGTATAGTAAAATGGCTATGCGCTACGCGATGACATCACTTACAGCGTCACTTGGTGGCAAACTTCGGAGTTATCCTTTTTATCTCGAAAACGGTATAAGATAGAGGAAAATGAGAATTACAGAGTTATAGAGCGTAGTCGATTTAGAACAAAAAGACACCTTGCGCACATCAATGCTAAGAACAGAACGCTCAAAATGAGCATTTTGTTTGTTCGCGGTTTTCTACACTTTGACGTCACAAAAAGTGTTAAAAATAGAAAAAAACAACTAGTTATCACAAGAATTGAACGATATATATATTAGGAAATGGAACTTTTGGAATTCTTCAGCCGTATTAAATTGAAACAGTGCAGTTCGAATACCTTGAAAATCGAGGATTATGTTTATTAAAACATTTTTCATTTTTAAAACAATCAAAGGACAGTGCAAAAAGCATACACCCAGTGGCATTCTCCATACAAAAATATTGAGATAACTTTTCTTAATCCCAAAACTTAGTGCAAAATCTAGAAATGTTGAAATATCTCATCCAAAAATAAACAGGATTTGTACTCAAAAATACCACTAAAATGAACTTGATAGATGAAAGAATTACGTAACAAAAGAAAATACTGTCGTGAACTTCAAGTTCTATGTAAGGATTCTATTTAAAATGATGGGAGCTCTAAGCTGATTTTGCCGGACATCCGCTGAGGTGTTAATCGAAAGAAAGGCATCAAGATTTATTTACATTGATAAAGCTTTGAGTTGGCACTTATAATCGAAACGGCAATTCAGTTAACAGGGTTCGATTTAAAGTTGAGAGGAGAAATCTCCAAAAGACACGTTACATTTGTCAGGATGAAAAACTTTTGCTGGCTCACATATTTTTAAAGATGTGGCAGACAAAAAATTCCTTTGTTGTTTAAAAGTAATATTGTGAAATATATTTTTTTATTATTACTAATTATTTGCATAAAAGCGTTGCGTTTTTCTTTGATCATGAAATATTTCTTGACTGTTTTAATTGCCATCTTTATTCATTTATTCAACTTTGTTTTGTGAGCGGCACTTCTCGGGTTCGTAACATAAAATTCCACATCTAAATGCTGAACCTGAGAGAATTTTAATCCCATTTTTTCTTCATAATGGTTTTTAAACCATTCTTCAGAGATATATAATTAATAAAGTAGGTAAAAAAATAAAAAAGACATATTTTATATTATATAAGAATTATTGAAGAAATTGTGTAATAAATATAATAATCAGTGGGACGTATCAGCTTGTTGATTACTGTACATTTTCTCAAATCGTGAAATTAAAAAAGACTTGGCTACCTTTATGACAGCAACTGCCCAAAAGCCGGTTCACAATTAAGAAATAGGAAATGGGATTAAAATTCTATCAGTTTCAGCATTTAGAAGTGAATATTTATGTTTTACTGACATCAACAAAATTCAGTTAATACCACGGTGATTAATTTTGTTTCATGATTGTCACAAGACAACTGAATTAAATTACTTTTCCACAGAATTAAATATAGATGCACCAGTGGTATTAAATAAATCTTAAATTCATGCACAACTAGCGTTAATATGAATTTAAAAGTATATTTCTAGGTCTAGACGAAAAATTGCGTCAAGTATGTAGCAAAAATGTCTTGAGTTATGAAATTGAACCGAAATTGTAAGTAGAATTAGGAAAATTATATAATGTCTGTTGGCGCCCTTGTCAGGAAGTCGAGACTTTCCAGTGCAGCGCAGAGCACATTTAGGGAATCCATCATTTTAAAAGTTCTGATACTCAAATCTGTAAGTTGGTTTAGTGTTGTATTTAGTCGAATATATCTCTTAGAAGCACGGGCATTTATCCATAACAATAAGACATGGACGGCGCACTCACTACGCCATCTTGTTTTTTATTGATTTGGCTCCTGTAAACCCAAGTATTGTTTAGCAACTGATTCGGAAACCCTCCGCACTTTTGCGCATGCGCCGGGGGAGTTATTTTCATCAAAATAGGAGGAAAGTGAAGAATGGAAGGGTGATGTTTACATTTTACTGAGCGTGATCTAACAGAGAACTCCGGAAATGCGCTCATATGACTCATTGCCTGACACCCCTTTCCGGTGTAAAATCGTCCAAAAATTGTAGTCTCGGAATCCGTTGCTGAAGAGTACCATAGTTTTTTTTTATTGAATAATATAATTTACGCTCCCGAAGGTTCAGTTTTGACGTCTTTTTGCTTTCTGAAAGGTAAAAAATACCAATGAATAACGGCTGTAGTAATATGTAACCAATGTAGCGGCTTTGTCCGACCCACTCTATACGAGGGATATGGAAGGAAATTCTTAAAAAAGCACTTTAATTAGAATGTCGAAGGTTAATATATTTTTGTAATACATTCGAAATATGGATTCCATGTATATTTTCGAAATATGGATTATACGAAGTTTAGTCTTTCAAATACAATAATTTCTAATTTGTTAATATTTTTATTCCTCTATTTGCATATAAAAATCGTCTCTTTTATCAATAAATACTGCTTGCTTTTTATTACGTACATATATAAAGATTAATTATATGTAACTTCAGTTGAGTCCAACTCTCTGTTCAGTGGCGGAATACCTCACTCCCACCTACAATTTGAATTTCTGTAAATACATAAAAAAAGAGATGTAAACTAACTAGTAATTCACAGTATTATAGTAACTAGCACTATGGTAATGACATTAGAGTTCAATTTTAAAACGCATTAATACTACGTGTGCTCTGATTGGATAATTCTGTATTGCCTTTCGTCAATATGTTTATTTATTTAGCTATTTGTCAGTATCGAATCTGCCTTTGTTACGAAGATGCTAACATCTTCTACACTTTACATGTTCGTTGTTTTCATACATGCAATTTCCACAAAATAAGATCTACGTAAATACACTCTCAGATCTTTATTTGCAATGAATCATTTTATAATGGGAATAAAATGAAATTTCTTATTCTGCAAAATTTGAATCCCTTTATAATTTTGTGTTTCCGTTTTTGGAATTGAAAGTGAAATTTTGTTTCAGGAAATGGAACTTCTGGAATTGTTCAGTCCCATTAAATTGAAATCGGACAGTTCGAATTCCTTGAAAAATCGAGGGATATGTATGTTGGAATTTTTTTTATTTCTAAAAAAAATAAACACCAATTCAAAAAATATGCACCAAATTGCATTCTCTATTTAAAAGAATAGAAATAACATTTCTTGACAATTACACTTGAAATAAAAACTAACAATATTGAAGTTTCTCATCCAAAAATGTCCTCGATTTGTACTGTAAAATACCACTATAATAGACATAATAGATGAGAGAAATGCTGGCTCAAAGAAAACACTGTTGGGTGAATGTTGTGATATCAAATTGCTTAAAAAAGACGGACATCTTAGGCTGATTTTTAGTCTGATGTCTGTCCATATATTACTCGAATAGAAAGGCATTAAGATTTATTTCCATTGATATAATTTAAGATAGTTCATACAATCGAAAATGCAATTTATTTAACCGGGTCACATTTAAAAACGACAAAGAAAATCACCAATAAGCACATTTCGCATTTATAACAATGAAAAATTTTTTTATCTCAATATCACACATCGTAAGCATGAAAAATATTTTGCTACCTGAATTATTTTTAAAGCTGTGGAAGACATAAAAACTCCTTGTTGTTTAAAAGCAATGTTGTAAAATATTTTTATTATTATTTCCTAATTATTTGTAAATTAATTATTTTCTTTAAGCATGAAATATTTCTTATCTGTTTTAATTACCATCTTTAATTTTTTATTCAACTTTCTTTGTGAATGGCACTAATCGTGTTCGATACATTTTCCTTCTAACTGGCTTTGAAACCAGTCTTGACTGATGTACCATTAATAAAGTAGGGAAAAATAAATAAGACACATTTTAGATTATACAAACTTTTGAAAAACACTTAATAAATATAATAAAAAGTTGACCCTTACACATTCTCTCAAATCGGGAATTAAACTGGACTTAGCTACCCTTTAGGACTGCAACTGCCAAAATTCCCGGTTTCACACAAATAAGACGTAGGAAAGAGCATAATTTTCTTCTCAAAATTTAGCCCTTATGACTGGATGTTTGTTTTCCTTGTAACCAAAACTCAGTTCATTCCTATCTGCTTAATTTCGTATCAATAAATTGTCACAAGACAATTCAACAGATTATGTTCTTCCGCAGAAATAAATCCAGATGCACCAGTGGTTTCAAATGGATCTTGAATTCTTGAAAAATTATCGATATTGTCATTTTGAAAATAAATTTCGCAATCTAGGTGATAAGCTGTGATAAGTGTTTTGCAAAAATATGGCGAGCTCTAAAAATGAATTAAAATTGTAAACAATTATGAAACGTATATTATAACTCGCGCCGCCCTTGGAGCAAGTCGATACTTTCCAGAACGATTCGGTGTACATTTATAGAACGACTCGTTTAAGGTGTTTGTATGTTCAAATCTGCAAGTTGTTTTAGTGCTGTATTTAGTTGAATATGCACTAGAAAGTCTTTAATAATGCACGTCAGTGAGAATGGCAACCGTTAAAAGTCTGTTTTCAATTTTTTCTTTGTGCATAAATGTTTTTCTTTCCAATATATTCCGGAATGGGTTCAGGCCTTAGAGGAAATCAATATTAAATTCATACCTTAAAGTATTTCTCCTCTACAGAAAACCTATTCTAGTTTTGAATCTGCATGGATGAATGGCCTCTGATGAAGTCATCCACCGTATTCTTACTTCTTATCATTTTATATATTATTTTTGTATTTTTATCTCTTCCAAAATTAAAAATTCCCTTTATTAGTATTTATATTTATTTTGTACTTCGCAATTTTTTCCTGGATGATGCTGCACTTGCGCACACCAATTAAATTGCTTCTATTAATTTTTGTCTTTTTTAGATATTCAATCCTTATTTTTTTATCTTTTTAGATATTCGATCAACCGTTAAAAAACTTTTGTGATTGTCGAAGCGGCTTTCGAATTAGGGATTTAATAAAAGTCATCTTAGTCATTGAAAGGATTTTTTTTAATTTTTTAAATACTTATGTCTGTTTATTTGCATACAAGTATTGACCCTTATATCTTTAAATACTGTTGCACAAAATCTTACCGTGGGTGTATGGTGCAAACAGTCCAACACGCAGGATAATGGAGAATGAAGGTTTATTTACAAATATGCAGGAAAACACGTAGCACAGGTACAGGAAACAATAGTCCTTGCGCAGATTACCAATGTAAATAGACAACAATTCACAGGTAATGACAGTTCAGCACTTTGATATCCAACAGCACAGACAGTCAGCAAATAACTAGTAACGACAATAACAGCTCAGCTCACCAGCTGATTAGCTCACACAGCGGATAGAACTCCGAAGACGTTCACGCTTCAAAGTGAAGTAACCAGTCGATCAAAGACCACCGTGATCCAAACGCGGTCTTATATACTCTCCCCGATAGGTCGTGACGTCACATAGAATTTTCAGGAAAAACCTGGATCTCGGCCCCTAATAGAAATATCGAGAAAAGGGTTGCATTTTCGAGAATCATCTATTTGTCGCCAAGGTCGCCAAATTTGTCGCCAAATTGCCAAAATGGTCGCCAAGTTTGTCGGCGAGGTCATGCGTGCCATAAGAGTCTCTGAGGTCACTCCATGCTTAACCTTGTAAAACTCTCTTCCCAACCATAAGACTTGCATTGCTGGGAAGCGACTTTCCATGATTGTAACAATACTGATTGCCTTTTATTATGGCCATATCTTAAGATTAATTTTATAATACTAGATAAGTCCCCTACTCTGAAGTTCTGTAAATACACAATATTGGAAAAGAAATTGAATTTCTGATTAGCACTATGGTGCAAATTGTAGTTCATAATTTTAAATCGCAAAAACACCACTGTGTGGTCTGAGAGAGGGATTCTATATTATGTTTTGTAAATATGTTTATCTGGTTATGTATTTCCCAGAAACGTATGCACCTGTGTTATAATAATGCCAATCTCTTACATTTTTTTCAACTTCCTTGTACATATGTGTGCAATTTCCACAGGATACGTTCTTCGTAAATTCCTTTTTCGGATCTTAAATTGCATTGAATATTATTATAATGGGAATAAAAAAACTCTTACTCTGCAAATTCTGAATTCTCTTATCATTTTATATTTGCGTTTTTGGAATGGAAAGTGAAATTTTGTCTTGAAAATAGAGGGTTACGCATGTTCGAATATCTTTTTTCATTTGTTAAAATATAAAGAGCAATGCAAAAAATGTGCCCTCAATCGTATTCTGCATTTAAAAAAACTGAAATTTCGATTTTTAATATCGAACTTTCATATAAAACCCAGAAATATTGAAGTTTTTCATTCAAAAATTTCTCGATTTGAACTGAAAAATACCACTAAAATAAAAATGATAACTGAAAGAAATACTTGCCAAAGAAAAAAAAGTTGTGTTTTATTTTTGTGAGTCATTCTGTTTGAAAAAGATGGACGGACTGATTTTGTCAAACGTCCGTCGATGTATTACTCGAAAAAAAGGCATTAAGATTTATTTCCGTTGCTATCTTCTTCTTTCTAATCCTTCTGATCTGAATCAGATCAGATCCATGAAGTCGTTCGCCTTCATCACCTCCAACACGAAATCCGGTCGTCTAAGCAGGTCATCATACACCAAGGCAACACAGTCAAGTAGATGTTGCGGAGTGGCCTCAATCATGTTGCACTTTGTGCAGATATTGAACTTCTTATCACCACCGGAGAATCGGAGGGTTTTTAAGTGACCGCAAGTTAAGCGAGCCAAAGGTGTTTGGTCTTTCCTATCCCCCTTAAAATGTATAGTAGCACCGGGGCCTTCACTACGATACCATGAATGCAGCTAGTGGATGCCTCCAAGGAATGTTAACAAAGGCCTTTCTTCTTGAGTATAACTCAAAGTAGGTCAAGGGTTTTACATAGGCCTGAGGCATGGTAGTACCTTCTTTAGCAAGACTATCAGCAATATCGCTATATTCCTCCTCCTCTCCGTTG
>BGPR01048566.1:0-11523 GCA_013235015.1 Araneus ventricosus
CCAGGAATTCATGAGGGAGTTGACTTTCGTTTTTCCGTAAAGTTCCTTAGGAGTTACAACCGTTGTAATAGAGAGCCTGATGCATTTTGAAATAACGAAGAAATTTTTGAAATACTGGAAATAACGGTCAATATTTTTGGTAGATTGCTGTGGAAAATATTCCAGTGTAACCCTTTGGTCTGGCTCATCAAAAGAGGGCGCTCTCCACCGTATTAGAATTATTCTGGAACTATAGTTTTTAAGCGTTGGTATTGTATTGTTTTTGAGTATGCTTGAAGGAGAGTGTAGTTAGCTTCGGGTCGATTTATCGGTCACAGTTATAGATGTTTTTATTAAATATTTTTTTTAAATTCAACAGTCAGTGTCGTTTCTAGTACTTTTAGAATTAGTATTAGCTTTGCTTCGGTATTTATTTAAATTGCTTATGTGGATTAAAACTCTCATATATTAGAAACAAAAAATATTTTTATGAAAATCTGATTTGACATAAACCTCATCTCGTAAATCGGCAGAATCCTAACTATTGCCTTTCGGCTATAGTTTTAAATAGAATCATTACCAAAACTTGGCGCCATTTTTTCAATTTATTTTTAAATAATTATTATTTATTTCTACTAAAATTGGAACTACAATTTCAGCAATAAAGGAAAAGAAAACTAAGATAAATTGATTGAATTTTTAACTGTCACAGAGAAGTTTGAAGTTGGCTTGCTTCCTTTGAATTGTTTAATATTCTTTAAAAGTCTAAAAAAAACTGACGCCAGAGATATTTTTTTTTCAAATTCCCCATACAAAACGTACCGTTCTTAGGAAAGAGAAAGGGAAAAATTAAATACTTACTAAAAATTAATTTGATGCCACTTAAAGATGTAATTTATACGATTACAATGTAGAAGTGTTTGAAGCACTTCGACTATACACTTGTTTTCTTCTCATAGTATAATTAATATGCAAGGCAAAATCAGGATTTCTTTTACAGAAAGCATCTCCTTATGACGTTTGTGATTCTGATTTTAAACCTACTGCAGCACTGATTTATCTGAATCATTTCTTTTTAATGATATCTAATATCTCTTCTTGCTT
The DNA here is from genome assembly GCA_013235015.1 of Araneus ventricosus. Lineage (NCBI taxonomy): Eukaryota > Metazoa > Arthropoda > Arachnida > Araneae > Araneidae > Araneus > Araneus ventricosus. The sequence goes on from BGPR01048566.1 coordinate 1,084, forward strand.
TTTGAGGTTGGACTTTTTCCTTCAATTGTGATTCTGTAGTTCAATTTAACAAATGGCATCAAATGATTTTGTTGTTTTTTAAATACATTTTGTTACAGGTATCAAAAAGTTCGAATAATTATTTCCCTATACTATGCACTTTCAATAAAATAATAAAATAAAATTTATCAAAATTTTAAGAATGTCTTGAGCTACCGGTTATTAATATGCACAGAAAAGCAGTTTTTAGTTTATGAAATACATGCACAATTATCGTAGGTATAGTAATTGTCATTTAATTCTTACCACAATCTGCTTCAATATCATTAAGGTAATTATTACCCATTTCCTAGTCTCACTTTTATCTGTTTCGGAAACGAAAAGATTCATTTCATACATTACAGATGATTTAATTCCGAACTTGATTAATGCATTCGCATATCCTTTCAGAAAAATCAAATTATAGCTGTCTAGTATACTAGCCAAACGTGCAATTCGATTTAGACATTTTGACTAATGAAACGCCTTAACCTTCTGGGGCGTTCATAGCGTAAGGGAACAAAGTCACTCTAGAAAAACTGTAAGAAAGTGGACAGCAAATAAAGTTTTCATGAAATACTTGATTATTTAAAAAGTTCACACTGTTTGAAGAAAATAGAATAATTCTTTATAAAAATAAGAATGATAAGATACTTTCTATTATATATAATTCAGCTCTGAAAAGAGCTTCAAATTATATTCTTACAGATGAAAAATTTCAAAATGACCCAAAGTGGAGTTCATTCTTTTTTGTTCTGAACGTCCCGTTTTTTATAACAATAGACATATTATGTCGCTTGATGATTATTTCAGATAAACTGTTGCGGCTGAATAATACATGACAGAAATGTACACTTTCCAAATTAAATGGGAATGTTTTTCTGAAACCAACTTTTCATATTTATTGTCAACAGAGCAATGAATCCCCCCAAGTTCTATTATGCTGCCTCATCGTGGAGGGGGTGGTTGTCCTGGGTGGAATGGGCGATGCACGTTTGGAGTTTTTTCTCCTGGTAGGGTCAACCAAGGCGTGAAGGCCATTCCATTATACCCAACTAAAGCATAAATGCAATGGACAAAGTCAGACTTATTCCCTCGAGCGTCCAAGGTCTAGTTCCAACAGAAGTTGCACTCTCCTCCTCTACCATGAATCGCTCGTGTATGTATAATTTCTTTGAAAGTCCTGCGCTGGTTCGTGATTATCTGTGGGCGAGCGGATTCTTGGACTTGGTCTAGCTGAGGACTGGATCAAGTGGAATAAGAAACAACAATATAGCAATGAATTAATCGAAAATCCATCCGTAAATTTCCTTTCGTAAACTCTTTTATTTCGGTTTTATAGAATCATAAATGAAATCATCTTCAGCTATTGAAATTAAAATCAGCCTTTTAGCCGCTTAACTTAACCCTTTGCAGTCGAGAGGCGACTCTCAGTGAAGAGGCTTACACCACTCGATCGAATCAACACTTTGTGTGCGGGATACCCAGGTAGTACAACATGTTGCACGATATTATATAATATTATATGATATTATGCAATATTGGGAATATTGTACAATATCGCACAATATTGTTCAATATCTTTGTGCTACTGGGGTACGAATTAGAAGCAAGCTTAAATAAAAAGACAAACCGTAACTGTGCTTGCTCTAGGCAATGTATATTTCATAAAAGAAAAGCTGACGTATTCTGCAGACGCCTATTGACATGTCCAACTTATCTAAACTAGTAAGTAATTCAAATTCTTGAATTAAAACGTTGACGTTGGGTAATTCTAGAAGAACATATTTTTACGTTTCCGCTTCCGAAGTGTTAATGCCAAATCTGAATTCATGGCGCCACAGAAACAATGAGGAAGATTTGATCTAAACCTGAGACCTAAGTCCATGCTGGACTTTCTCTCACTTCTGTTTGGAGTCGAAACTCAGCTGTCAGATTATGCTTGAAAAAGACCGACAGAATCTCCGCCTAATATCGGTGGTGTACCACAGCAGTTATTATAGTGTATCGGTTTAGGTTTAGTAGAAATGTATGTTTGAGACGTGTCATAGTTATACCCAATATTCTGTTTAAGCATTTTTAGTTAACTCAACTTGATGGATGGAATTTTGTAATAGATTTTTCTTTCAATTTTGATGATTTAGAGTTTTGAAATTTTGTACACTTGTGTGTTCCCGATGACAAGGTGCTGTTTTAATGCTTTCATATTTTAATTATCAGTTAATCTTAATTATCATTTAATGTAATTTCTAAACACATCCGAAAATTTTGCCAATGTCGATACGGCAACAATTTGACTGAAATTCATTGGTGAAAATCTTTGCTAAATAATCCCCATACATGGTATTTTTTTTAATTACTGACATGATTATAGTTTTGTTATGCACTGGGAATAGCATCACAGATAGCAAAGAAGGTTGCGGAAATTGGATTGTAATGAAAGTATATGACGTCACCTGCCGCGAGGAAGGTCACGTACCAGACAATGAAATTGTAACAATGTTTCTGGCATCTTCCGGAGAAACTCTCGCTGTTAAATCCCGCTATAAATAAAACTGTTTGAACTGATCAGGGAAAAATTAATTTAAAGAAAACGGAAAAAAGATATTTTAATCGTTCTTGTTCTAAATCCGACAGAAACGTTAAAGTTATAAGCTTTAAAAAAATGAAAATTATGGAGATGTTAGAACGTCAGATGCGAGAATTAGAATAAATCCTTATTAAAAATTACCATAGAAGCGACTATTTTTCAAGAATTTCTCAAAATTCAGTGAATTACGTTAGATGTACGAAACAAACTTCATTAGAACAGAAATCGTTTGCTTTTTTCCGACGGTATATCTATTTGTTTCATACATGTATACGAAGCCATGCTATTGAGAAATGAGTGCGAAAAATCACCCAAAGCAACACAAAATATTAAATAAAAAATTATCTAGATTAAATTTTATAATTCCGGCTTACCGGCATTATGACTACCTGTGTGCCACATTTCATGGCTGTAAGTGCAATAGATTCGTCTGGACATAGTAATAAATATTTGTAGTATTACTTAATTTCATAGTCATGCATATTTAAAGTATTACTTAATTTCATAGTCAAGCATATTTAAAGTATTACTTAATTTCATAGTCAAGCATATTTAAAGTATTACTTAATTTCATAGTACTGTATAAATATCAACTTTTAAGAGATGACCTATTTCAACACAAGCCGCTTCAAAATCTTCGACAAAAATATCCAGTGAATCCGAATCCATGATGCAGGCGAGCAGTAGCAAAATGTTGCCTGGTATGGAGCTGAAATTATAAATTATACTGAACTCACGCACGCGCACTCTCCTGCCCACGCCAAGCGAAAAGCGCGCGAAAATAAATTTTCTCCCAAACTTTTTAGTTTAATAGAGTAGCATGGCACTTTAGGTGCTTGTTACTTTGTTACACACCAAGAAGTAGGAAAAAAAGGTTTCAAGGTCACAGTTCCTCGTTTCTACCCGAGCGGAAGCGCGTGATATAGTTTGGACGCCACGATGCACCTGATTATTTTTTTGCAATCGTGAAGATATAATTTGATAATATTATTTGGCAACGTTTGACAAGCAGAAATTGCTTTGTAAGAAGTGTAAATAATATGTAAATAAAAAAATATTTCCTGTCATAAAACATATGTTTATTTTATTTGTTTTCAATCAATGTTAAACACATTTCTCTCGCATATATATCTATTTAAACATGTCAAATTTGAAGAGAAATTTCTCGAATGAAGAAGCAATTTGCACCCGTCATACCATGACGGGTGGTTTTCTAGTGTTATAATATTATTCTATGTTATTTTTTAGTTGAGGATAAATGTCAGGAATATAGAAAATAACAAAAATCATCAAACCTCTAGCAAATACTTAAGCTATTAAAACATTTTTGTCTCTTAAATTTTCTGCATGGTAGATTTTTTATTATTACTCACTAGAATGACACTTGGAACTCTGATTTATGGCAAAGCTCGTCCATTATGAACCTAACTTCGATGTTGATTGAAACAGGATGAGTGTATTAACAACATATTGCATTTATTCACAGACGGAATCAGGGATTCTTACATTCATCGAATCTATCCCAAAGGAGCTGCGTCACGAATTTGTCAACAAATCTTTCTCAGTCCTTTAACTTGTTTTCTAGCTAGTTTGCAGTAAATTCGCAAAGCCGCGTAAGAGGCAAGACATTGTTGGTAACGACCATTATTGCCAACTAGTCGCCTTCGGCGACCAGCTTGTTCGCCGGGAATATAATTTTAATTGAATCTATTATGCATATTGTCAGAAGTCATTTTACTAGACCGTTCATTCATTCATTATACTACCCGTCAGCACGCGCACGGAGTCTTTTTGACCCCACTCTTTCTCTTTTGTTAAGAAATTCTAGAAATTGCTAAAACCTTGACCCTGTTACTTTATATGCCTTCATGGGGGAGGTAAAAGAAAAAGATAATAGCAGCAAAAACCGCCAAAACGGGATTTCACACTTTTTACATGGGTGTTGGGCTCAATTTGACCCCTGGCGTCTTCTAGCGTTTCGGATTAGTTTAACGTAATGGCTAAGGCAGCGTACGAACGTGCGCAGCAGAGAAAAAAAAGAATACAGAAAAGGTATGGAAAAAAGAGATAAGCTCAACTTTCTTTTTTCTTATTAAGTATCGCATTTGTGTCTTAAATAGAATTTATTTATGTTGGCTTTTTGATTGACATTCAGAAGACTTCTTCTAAGACTAAACAAACATTTATTAGAACACTAAAACACAATTATTACACTTCGTAATCTGCGTACAACGTAACATCGTTCAACCTTACTCGTACTCGTCTCATATCTTATTTTAAAACCAAATTCAAAGTAAGTCAACATCTGACTGTTGCCACTCATCTGCTATCATACACTGTTATAACAATACATAAGTTGAAGTCATGCTTTTGCCAGGCAAAAATATTAAATATGCTTACATTTATACAAAAAAATATTCTTATACTTTGACCATATTTTATTTTTGTACAAATAGCCAATAAACAAAGGAGTAAGTGTCGAACAATTTGGGGTCAAAATGACCCCGCGCGTGTTCTAATGTTCCAAAAATGGGTGAGCGTGCTGGAGGGTTAAATTATGCATAAGTATTGAAAAATAGAGTGCCTAACTTAATCACTTAGAGATCTATTAATTATATTTTATTTTGACAATGACATTTACTGATGACAATCGTAAAAACAAGGTATGCCATACTTAAAGACCATTGAAAAAAGAATAAGCAATAGAATAGTGCTCTTGATTATTCCAGGTATAAGAGCAGTGTCATTGTTCAGCTATATTAGTAAAACTGTTAGTTATAAATTTCTGCAGGTGGATGAAACGAAAATTTTAAGTGTCATCTTCTATTGCAACAAAGAAGTCACTGATTGATTTTAGAAGTAGGGTATAGTAAAGTATATTAAAACCAATGACGAGAACGGTTAGGTCAAAATTACCAAATAAAAATGTCGATCCTTCTTTTGGAATGTTAATGAACTGAACGACGCCAAAGTCCAGAGACATCTTTCTTGGCTTTTTTACTTTCTCGTATACGAAGTATACAAATAGAAAGTATTTAATAGCCAAAAAATTCGAACTCGAGATTTTGACGAATCTCCACGTTTTAGACTTCCCTGAGTCCGAAAAACACAATTTGGAATTATGTCTGTCTGTGTATCTGCCTGTGAACACGATAACTCGAAAACTATTAGAGCTACGGGGATGAAATTTGATATGTAATCTTTACACATAATTTATAGGTTTCTATTAAATTTTGGACAAAATCCACCCATGGGAAGTCTGTCTGTCTCTCTATCCGCATTCATGTGAGTCACTCAAAAATTTAAATAGCTCGATGGATAAAATTTGGTACACGGTTTTTTTTTATCAGAAATGTAGGTCCGTATAAAATTTTGGACCAAATCCGTCAAAATGTTGGCCGTCTGTCGGTCAGTATAATCGAAACTTTTTAACCCAATAACTTATTAAAAAATTACTTAGATAAATGAAATTTCGTAGGTATTCTTGAAACCTTAATTGGAGATTCCTCTCCAATTTTCTATTAAATCGGTTACAAAAAAGGCGTTGAAATTACGAATTAGGTTTTTCCTCCATTCTCTCTCAAAAAAATCTGCGACAGCTGAAGCGAGTTTTTAACCACCTTAGGGAATAACGCACGTTTTCCTCACCTTAGAAATACTGCGCGTTTTCCTCACCTTAGAAATACCGCGCGTTTTCCTCACCTTAGGGAATACCGCGCGTTTTCCGGCGCACGGTGTACTCCAACCCCCCAACAGTGTTATTCGTATGCGAGAAAGTTTTGGGGAGGTCACTCCCGCTGGTTATGTTGGAGTTACTGGAATAAATATATTAGGGTTGTATTTATCAGTTTTCGTTACGCATGGCGTTCAGCATAACAGTTTTAGAGTGACTTTCCTATTCATCATATTGTGGTATTCTTACTGTCCTGCTATGGCATTCGGTTTTATATCAAAGGAAAAACCTGATGACTTTAATTCAGAATTTGAAGAGGCGACAAGCTATATTGAAAAAGTTTTAAATCAAAGTTGGGCTAAGAAAACGGGAAAAATTTTTAACTGGGTATTGCTCGTTACTTTTGTATTACCTATGCTCCTTTCTGTATTGTATGAATGCACGATTTATGAAAAAGCTTTGTCACAACAATTTGTATATGGATATAATAATGTAGGAAAGAAGTTCCACTTCCTGTTTATTATAAGTGCACTAGAAGATTTGTGCCCGTCCAAGACGGACTTTTAGCTTGCCAATAATATCTCAGATTTGATTGTCACAGATTTACTAACGAAAGTTGTTGAATAAAATCTCATGTAGATTGCTAGAATGCTTAAGAAATAAAAAAGCATGAAAAACCGTGCTGATGAATCAACTGACAGTGCTATGTTTCAACTTAACTTTCACAAACCTAAACAGATTTATTTAAAATATCCTGACTTTGTTGCTGATGAATACGTTCATGGTAATCTGAAAAAAAATGCAAGGCGATTTTGCTTTTATTCTTGAGATTCTCTTTCTCTTCTTCTGCGATGGTATTCATTATCTGCAGCATGCATCCCGTTTAATCTCTCTTGGCTTTGGTTTGCCCTCCATCGTGCAAATCTCTCTCTTGCTAACCTTCGTTTCCTTGCAGCAGGATCTTCTCTATCCATTTTGTTTACCAACAATTCTTGAACGCTTCCTCTTTCAAAGATAAGGGAAATTCACTCCCCCCTTCGAAAACCGCTGCGAATTCTTAGAAACCTTTGTTCCCCCGCTCCGCCTTCTAAGAAAAGAAGTCTTCCCCTCTTGGGCGAGGCACTTTTGGTACGCAGTCCCGCCCACTTTCCTGAGCGTTAGCGATTTCGGACGATGATTATATTATAGATATGCACAGTTTGCCATTTTTATGAAACAGCCGTCTATGCGATTTAGTACATTTCTTCTTCATCAGTTTAATGACGACCTAAAATCTATAAGCACACCTGTTGACATAACATCAGCTTTTAAGGATTATTTTAATATTCTTCAAGTGATCCACGCTTTGAAGGACATTTTGTCAATTCCTTTGTCCTTTGCCATTTTCATTGGATTCCTTTCGTTATACATGAATATAGAGTACTGTTTAAACAACGCTAGTTATTTAGTTATATATACCGTTGGTATGGTGCAAAAAATACCCACACCGGCCCAGCCTACCCAAAAAGGGTGTAAGGTCGGTAGAGGACCAGCGGGGAGAGAGCCGCTCCACCAGCATGAGGAGGATGGGATTTATTGGTACAATAAGATAAGACGATACAGGCATTGCCCCAACAGGGGCAGTAATTTTAAATACAAGAGAGCTGGGAGTGTAAACATGGTTCGACCCACCTCGGTGGGGAGAAAATAGCTTGATTTACTGCTCGGGCAAGCAAGGAACAGTAAAAATATATAAAAATAAATAAGTATTGAAAAAGAAACAAACAAATAAACACAGAAAAAGCAGTAAAAATCAGATATATAAAAAAGTCAAATATTGAAACCCCATAGTATAAAAACAAAACACGCACAAACAATATTACTCATCAAACGACACACAAAACACAAATAAAAACTGTACCAAACAAAGAATTAAAAATACATAAATTAATAATAATAATAATTACTTCTGAGATAGAAAGGAATAAACTCCGTTAGTCAACGGTCCCGCGTATAAGGGAATATCAAATTATCAATTACAGAACGTTGTTTTGAATAAAACTGGGCAAGTTAAAAATTACTTTATGTCCTATACAGGATAAAAACGGCGAATGGGAAAGGAAAAGGAATGAAATTTTGTAGTCTAGAAATAAAAACAAGGTCAAGTTTGGAGAGAGGGGTGCCAGCTCAGGTGTTGTCCTCGTCATCTGACCGCGGTTTAAAATTACGAGGTTTGTCCCAAAATAGCCCTAGTGTTGCTTCAAAACTGGACGTTAGTATAACTAAACTTGGCCATATATAGCTTAGAAGCATATGTTTGTGTTCTGACGGGATCTTTGATCTTGTGTTCTGTTACGATATGTAGCTCTAAAATTCCGGAATATATGTCGGCAATACAGGAAACGGCAGGATTTCTGCTGGATCAGGAACTGCTCCGTAATATTTCTCGCAGAGCAGAGATTCTCTATCTCGAAACACAAGTCCTGTTTATCTCTCGGCTTGCGCTGTAGTAAACCTCAGAAGCGCTTCCTGCTTTCAGCATTTGGAGCATTTTTCACTCATGGAATTCTTATTTCTGGTTTTAATTCAGGCTATAAACCTCTGACTTCCTCTTTTTATAAGTCAGTATTTAGATGTAACGCCTGCAAACATCTTCAATCCCGCTGAACCAAGCGAATTTTTATTTACATGCAAAGCTTTATTATTAAGATATGATTCAACGCTATAAAAGTACAATTTAAACACATTATCTCGCAAAAATAGCAAGACGTAGCAGAAAAAAAATTACTTTCTACCATCGAAAATCGCAGAATAAGCAGTAAGAGGGTTATTATGGTTGAATGAGGTAAATCTAAAAAAATTTATCTTTCACACAAATTCTTTTAGCTTCTTTAGAGTCATGTGTTAGACATAAGGCATGTACGAAGCCGATTTTGAAATTTAAGAAATACAAATTCTCAAGAATTTAACACAAAATGTCGATGAACATCGACGAGTCACTCTTGTCCACTCCAATAGCAATGAGTTATTTTATGATTTTAATTTCAGATGGCAATAATCACAAGTTTTACTGCAGATTCGTATGTGCATCTAATCCTAAGAAACATTCCATTTGAATTATGGAAGAAACAAAAACATATGTGACAATTTTTAAGGTTATAAAAATGCTGCCACAAATAATGTAATATGGTAATCCAGTAATAAAAGTTCTCGCCTATTAATCTAAATGATCATGGTTTGATGCTAGATGAGACGCCAGAATTGTAAAATGGAATTGTCTCGTAAAATTTAAATTTCTTCGTCTGTAGAACATTTTAGAACCCTCAATGGAACTTAAGCCTATGATTCACTATATAAGTAAGAAGGTTTCTTGTAGAACATCAGTTGTAATGTTCTCTGTACGAGTGAGGTTGGCTTAACCTTCTAGCGTGCGCGCCTGTGCAAATTTTGCTACGAAAGGGAATTTTCATCCCTGTTCTCACATTCGAAGTCCAAACTATCTGAAGGTCATTGCTATTCCTTCATCGACCCCTCTTTTCAGGATTAAATGGGGTTTTCCGAGTTTCAAGGTGATTTCACACTGTTTTATGCTTCTGTCGTAAAAATTACGACGCGCGCCCGCTCGTGTAATTTGAAAACAAATTTTCATGTCTTAACGTTTCAGTTTGATAATTATGTATCCAGTGCGCATTACAGCGATTTAATATTTCATTTTATATGTCAAAAATATTTGATATGTAATAAGCCTGCCAATAATCCCTAAGAATTTTCTTGAAAAACATCAGTCTTATGAAAACACCTCACTACTCGAGCCCAAAAATCTGATCATAGCCATATGACATTACCATGTCTTTAAATCTAAATTATACATCACAACCTGTAAAAGCAAGTGAACAGCAACCAGCATTGAGAAAAAGGGCATGTTTTTTGTGTTTGAAAGAAATAAAACGATAATCAAAATCCATGAAATACAGTAGGTGCAATATATAGTATACTTGTAAGCGTCATTCTCACACTCAACGTTCAATGTTTCGAATGCAAGGACAATGATAAACTAAGAAAAAAAGTATTTGTTGTACAATCTAGATTATTATTATATGATTAATACCTTTTTAGAAAATAATATTATTGAATCTCATTCCTTTCTCTGATTACAGTATATTTTATATTTTACAAATGA
>BGPR01048567.1:0-11523 GCA_013235015.1 Araneus ventricosus
AAAAGTGATGCTAAAGTGTAGGTAGAACACATAAAAACAGTTTTCGTCCTAGCTTGTTAGATCAAAAATATAACATTTACATCATATATCATATGATTAAAAAAGTTAGGGCAAAATATAGGTAGTACATATAAAACAAGGGTTTTTCGTCGTTGCATGTCAGGTAGGAAACGGAACATTTAGATAATATATTAGATTATTTAAAATTAATTTAGCTTTTGCAGTTTTTAATTGAAGGATTGTTTGTTTGTTGTCCTTTTGATCATTTCAACTAGATTTTATTTGAAGTATTTCTGTACTCAGATTCCAGAAATTTAGCGTTAAAGGAAGGAAGAAAGAATGAAAATATCTTGTGCAAATGTAATTTTTCAAACTGTTGTTTTCTCTCTTTCATTTGGTCAAAAACTGATTTAAAGTTATGATTATTATTACAGATTTTTTCCTTCATTTTAATAAGATTTTGTGTGATGTATTTATTTACTCAAATTTCAGCAATTCTCAACTAATATCAATTATGAATATATAATATTATATCCTTGCTTTGACCAGAGATGGTATTGTATTTTGTATTCATTATTGGATATTCGCCTTCCATGATTAGTGAGATGCAAGATTTTTCAATGTAGATTTCTTTCCTCTGATATAATCCTGATGAAATAAAAATGGTGGAGGAAATTTTTGTTTTGAATAGCACTTTAACTATTTTGCTGCGATTTTCTCAGTTATTTGAAGAAGCCAATGTATGGCGCGAGGTTTAGATATTGAAATAAAAAAGAGTATAGTATTTTTAAAAACAGAAAACTATAATTTGTAAGCTCGGCTTTTACATGCTTTGCTTACACACTTGAATTTAATTCAACTTGTTTCAAATTTGTAAAAATGGAATTTTGTTATTTATTTATCCTCTGACTTCGGATGTACTAGAATAGTTTTGAATTTTGCACACTTGCGTGTTGTCAATGGAAAATGTTTTAAAAAACTGTTTTTATTATATTTATTTTTCTCTCTATCTCTTTCCTTATTTTATATATTTTACTATTGTCATGATTATTACTGCATTTTTTTCCTTGAGGTTATTCAGATTATGTTTGCTACAATTTTTTATTCATTTTTTGGCTGTTTTCAACTGATGTCAATACTGAATAAAACAAGGTGCCCTTAAATACCTGACAGGGTTTCCTCACTTCTTAACTTTTTTTTAAAGAACATGACGATGAATATTATTAAATATTCGTAAAAAACATTTTAAAAAGTTTTTTTAGTAACACAAGCAAAGTTAAGAATTTCCGTATGACAGTTTTTCCCAGCATGTAACTCATCGACACTTCGCTGGAAATTGCGTTCGGTTTCCACCCAGATAGCAATAACAAGTTTTCAGAAGCGACAAAGTCACCATGCGTCAGAGTTGCAGCAAACTTGTCGCGTCAAGTTCATTGCAAACGTGTAGAAACCATCGGGAGTGGTCTCCCCTAAACTTTCTCGTATACTCCTAACACATGTAGAGAAAACTAGAATAATAAAAGACGTCAAATAAACTTCCGTCGCAAGCAAACCGAAGTTGGAACCACGCGTGGTTTGAAGGATCAAAACAAATTCAAATCCCCTGCGCATTCTTTTTTGCGCAACAGGACCTGGCGAGACTCCCTAAATATTTGCTTCCTTACAAAATCGCGCCAGAATTGGTTTTTGGCAAACTGCCAAGTTTCGGAGTCCCTTCTTTGCACAGGCATTGCCACGACTAGGCATGCGCAGGCAGTTACTTTCAAAACTGAACAAGTATGCGATTATACAGACCGACAGACAGTCAACCCTTTGACGGATTTGGCCCAAAATTTTATACGGACCTACATTCATGACGATAAAACTGTGTACCAAATTTTATCCCTCTAGCTATTCAAGTTTTTGAGTTATAGCGTTCACATGACCGCGGACGTACAGATTGACAGACTTCCCGTTGACAGATTTTGTCCAAAATTTGATAGAAACCTACAAATTATGTTTAAAGACCATATACAAAATTTCATCCCCGTAGCTCTAATAGTTTTCGAGTTATCGTGTTCACAGACAGACAGACAGACAGACAGACACACAGACAGACAGACATAATTCCAAAATTGTGTTTTTCGGACTCAGGGAGGTCTAAAACGTTGAGATTCGTCAAAATCTCGAGTTCGAATTTTTTGACGATTACAATACTTTCTCTTTGTATACTTCGTATACGAGAAAGTAAAAAGAGAGTCCGCATACGAACCTTGGATTAGAACCCCAGAAATCTCGGTTACCAACCTGTCGCCTTAACCAGCGAATCCTCGCTCGGCGAAGATAGCGAGGATTATAAGGGAGTGCGATGACAAGCTACAAGTTATTTTTAATTGTCTTTGTGATTTAATTAATTTTTTCTAATTTTGAGAATATGATTTGAAGTCAAAGAGAGAGTGATTTTCGCTAATAAATACGTCTTGCTAATGGAATAAATTATGAAATTACGGTTCAAAAGTAATTACTTTTAGAAATATAGGACACAAAGTATGTTATTATTTTTCAACAAACATTAACTGTTTTTCAGGTTTAATTTCAATTTTGTTTATGAACGTTAAAATTTCAACATTAAGAAAAAGGCGATATAGTTTTCTTTAAAGCGCGAGTTCTATATTTAGTAAATGTTCGGCTGGAGAATTTTTAAAATATTATTTTTTTTATAAAAAGACCTGGTTAGTTTTTTTTAAAAATTATCATTCATTTATTGAATTAATAAAAAGAAGGACGATCTAGGAGATATTATTCAAAATTGGATGTTTTTTAAAGCAGAAACGAAGAATCAAAACCACATATATACAGCTGTATCCAGGTGGTGTGTTAGTGTGCCGTATCAACTTTGCAGCAAACTTGTTTTGAAATTGCGGTGTGTAAGTGTGTCGTATCAACTACACAGCGTCGATTATGCAATGTTACTTTGCAGGAATTTCACTTCAAATTTGTCGCGTCAAGTTTTTCATGACAAGATAATATACAGAAAATTCACACTTACTGCAAATGTGCATGCTATCTGGGCATGTACCTAGGTTGCGATTCGTAAAATGCAGGCAGTCTTTATACAAGAGCATTAAAGTATTTAAGTATCTCGGACAAAATAAGAACAGGAATTCTTCTAAGAGTTGGCAGCTATAAAAAATCATTTAGTACAAAATTTGTGGCAGGCTCTAGTGGCACTAACGATATGAGACTGAAATAAATTTCCAACCAATGTCGATGGGCCATATGCCGCGAAGGGCTGCCATATGGAAACTACTTTGTGTTATTAAAAAAAACTTAAGTTGTGCTTTCTGAATACGCAGTATTTATCTTCGAGTTCTTTAATCGAAAGTTATACGATAAGGAAACTCCCACAATAATTTATGGACACCCAGTAGAATATTATACCTCTTTTAATAAACTTTCTTCTTCGAATGGTGACATACAAATTGTTACAACGAAGAATGTTCTTCTGATGAAGAAATGTAAGAAATTTAATTTATTTTAAAACATTTTCTGTCGATTATTCATTCTTTTATTTGGAGAAGAGAATGTTTGGAGAAGAGATATTTCATATCACATACCTCTTTCAATATGTTTGCACCACAACACAATGATTTTAATTACTGTCTTTCCGCGATGCTTCATTTAATTTTACAATTTTTTAATGACCATAATGAGTGTGCAAAATCTTTCAAGGTTGTTGAGCCCATTTCCTACCGGAGGGAGAGGGCTTAAAGAGAAAAAGAAAGAACACTATGCGGGTTTTTTTCCGGTCAGTGACAAAAACACTAAGGACAAGATAATTGTATTCCAGATAATGGCAAAAAAAATACAAGATATGAAAGAGTCTCTGCTGTTGCCGTAGCAACGATGGGGAGGGGAAAATGGAGTGCAAAGGACTACGAGATTCTTCCCAGGTGGTTCAAACTAAGGAAAGAAAAAGAAGGAGGGTGTTTCACTGCTGGTCCAAAGGGTCAGTTGATTAACGAAAGTCAACGAAAGACGCTTCCGCGAAAAGCACTTTTATTAAATTTAAAGTGTTATAAGTACTTGGGCTTGACAATATTTTTATCCCAAGCAACGCCGGGTATATCAGCTAGTATAAAGCATAAAATACGCGTGTTCGTCTGTGTGTCAGTCACAAGAACTCCTCCTAAACAGTGGACGGTAGCAACATGAAATTTGAACATGATATTCTGGGGTACATTTCTAGGTCAACTGTGCTATTTTCAACTTTCTAACTTAATTGATTCTCAAGATATTTAATTAAACAACGAAAATTAAGCAATAATAAGCCTAATTATTAGAAGAATTTTAGCCAATAACTTCTGAAATTATTATTGCACGATAATTATTTATACCCCATCTTAAAGAGGAGAGAATTATCTTTTTAATGATACTAATTCTATTGCGTAACATTTTTTTTCTAATTTTAATTAACGTTTCAAAATGTATCTTTAATGCTATTTATAACAATAGTTTTTATTCTTAAAAAATTAAATTCAAGCTAATTTACTGTTTAATCAAATACGTCATACATACGCATTTGCCACTGTTAAAGTTAATATAATTTAATATATGTTGGCAGAAGAAGAAAACTCGAAATGCAAATAACAAGTAAATGACGTCATGTATAAGAATCGTATAAAAGCAAATGTATTTATCATTCTGTGAGGGTGTTGACACGAGCAATGATGATTATATGAGATTTTTTTTAGTTATTTATAGCAAGATGCTATATTTTAAAATAAAAAATTATTTTATTTACTGGAAGCTCTGCTTTATAATTTCTTGCTGAAAAATCACACCCCGTGTCTACAATCCTACAATATAGACATTATTTTCTTTTTGACATTTTAAACTTCAAAGCAAACTTATTACTTCCGGTTTCATGTCGTAACATACATCTCTTTTAATATGGTTGCACAGTAATGCAATGTCGTTAATTAAATCCTCTCTCTATGAGATGTTTTGTTTAATTTTCAAAAACTTTTAAATGATCATAATGAGTGTGTTAAGTATTTTAAGGTTACTTAGACCGGTTCCTCTCGAAAGGAGAGGAACTAGGGAGAAAAAAGTGTTTTCTACCGGTCTATCTCTCACAAGAAACGGTGAATATTATCGACAAGAAATTTGCACATGTCATTCTGGGGTTCATTTCTAGACGAATTGCGATTTTTTCAACTTTCAAAAATTATTACTTTTTCAAATATTTAACTAACTAACGAACATTAAATCGATTTTCGGCGAGTTCTTTTCAGTTTTTCAACAATAACTTCTGAAATATATATAGCACGAAGATGATTTATATACCATCTTAAAGTGCAGAAAAGTTTCTTTTTACTGAGTTGAATTTAAATGTCATGCGTTCTTTTCATCCAGTTTCAATAAACATTAAAAACTTGTTTCAAACACAATTTGTAACAACGTTTTCTATTATTGTAAAAAAATGTAAACCAATTTACTGTTTTAACAAATCCTTCATTACTGTGTTTTTACCACTGTTAAAGTTAAAAAAATATTGCTTTCTTTAAATATAAACAGAAAGGCACAATCTTTATTTACGCTTTTATTTCATAGAATGAACCTCTTTCAATAAGTTTGCACTGCAATCCGATGACGTTAGGTAATTGCTATCCCTATGCGATGTTTCATTCAATTTTACAAATTTCCACATAATCCTAATAAGCGTGTAAAATCATTCAAGATTGAGTCCGGTTCCTACCGGAGGGAGAGGACCAAAGACGAAGAAAAAGAACACTATGATGTGTTTTTCCGGTCAGTCACACAAACACTAAAAGGAAGAAAATTGTAGTCCGGACAACAGCAATAAAAACTAGGATATGAAGGAGCTTCTCTTTTCACCATAGCAATGATGGGGAGGGAAAATTGGACTACCAGGGACTGCTCGAGTCGTGCCAGGTAGCTCAGACTATGGAGAAAAAATTAATACAAGGATTTAAATGCTGCCTGAGGGGGTCAAACAACATGGGGGTAGACGACCGAAAATCAACAAAAGACGCTGCTGCGGAAAATTGATTTATTAATTTTAAAGTGATACTTAAAGTACTTAGACTTCAAAATACTTTTATCCCGAGAAACGCCAGGTATATAAGCAAGTTATATTATAAATAGAATTATAATGTGAAGAATAGAAATTTATACCTTACGCTCGTTTGATCTATATGCATTTATTTAACGTTTTCATGTTTGTAAATAGAAACTTTGTGTTCAGTTTTTTACTCGCTTCCTGAAGTACTAGATTTCTGAAATTTTTTGCAGTTGAGCGTTGTGGATGACAATATAATACCTTAATATTTTCAAAACTTAACTGTTGATTAATCTATTAATTTTGACGAAATCTTGATTTCGTATGAGAAGCTCAACTTGGTAGCTACTTTGAGAACGTTCTCACTTTGAAAACATTTTATCCATTAAATTTCTTTCTACGTAACTTTCAGTAAACAATATATCAATATTTTCAAAACTTAATTATCGATTAATTGTTTAATTTTAATGAACTCTTGATCCCATATGAGAATCGCAATATGGTGACGACTTCGAGAAGGCTCTCACTTTAAAATCTTTATTCATTGAATTTCTTCTCTATTTTACTTTCAATAAAGTTAATGTACCATTATCTGCAATGACTCAAAAGACATTTCAGCTCCAAGTTGCAAATTGATTAAAAATCACGCTATATATAATCTGAATAACGTGTCCGGAAATAAGTCATCCCTTTTATTTACGCCTATTGTACTCTTTATCTATTCTCATTTTGCATTATTAGCAATTGTCTTGCCATCAATCGAAGAAACAATGGGTGATGGAGATAGGCCTGTGAACATGATGAATAGAATTATTCACTTATTAGTTCAACTGGATGAAGTGAAATTTCCATTGGTTACCAACCACCTTTAAAGAAAAGGGTAGTACAAAGTTTGAAAGTCCAGGGAAATTTAACAGACAACTTCTAATATCGAAACCTCTTTTATTTATAAAACAGTTTTAAATTCTGAAATTGATGCAAGAGAATTATCAACTATTTAACTAAAATTTTGAGCTCAGTCATAATTACGTCCCGTTTTAAAGCAACATGAGTAGCAATACAACTAGGGCTATAAACTTACATGCAAGTAGAAATCATTCTTTAAATTGCCCAGCCTCAAAATTATTTTAGTTTAATTATATTAATGTCCCATTTTGAATAAACAAAAGGCCTGTTTTGGGATGGAATTCGTAATTTTTAACCGTGATCAGACGTCAAGGATGCTATGTTATCCGTCAATCCCTCTCCAAACTTCCACTGGACGCCAATTTTTGTTGTTTGATCCGCAACGTCATATTTAACATGCTCCAAGCCTACATTCGCGGCAAATCTTTGGGGATATGGTTACATTAACTTCCTGTTTTGAAGCAACACGAGGCCTACTTTGGAACGGACCTCATAATTTGTGCCATTTCCAAATGAAGAGGACACCTGAGATGGCACTCGAATCAGAGAACTACTTCAAGGCCACAACAGCCAATCTTATTTTTTTTTATCTTTTGATATAGATAAAGAAAAAGAGATTATTTCCAAAATAAGATATCTTTTTTAATTTAAGTATATTTCTTTATTCCCATGAAGAAAATCTACTAAAGTTTGTTATACATATCTTCAAATTTTTTATCATGTTCATTTCTCGTTTCATTGTTAAATCCACTACTTTCCTTGATGGATAAAGGACTAAAGTAAGTATGTGAAATTCTCAACTAAATGCCTAAGTGTAATTCTCAACACTTTTTTTTGTTGTTTCTTTCTTTGAATATTTATTTACAATAAACTTAAATAAATTTTTGAATACACTTTCATTCATCATGCGCAGATTCCAAACATTTTATCAAGCATCTTTCATTTCATCACAACACAGAAGAAACAAAAATAACGCGAAAAACTTAACTTATATTTAAAAACACTTAAACAGTTTTGAAGCCAATGGATGATATGAGGTTAAGATATTAGAATGGAAATTCAATTTCAGTTCTAAATATTAGAAATGACATTCTTGATATTTGGAATAATTATTCTCCTTCTTTTCAGATCTATAGATAATAATAAATTTATTTAAAAAATAGTCCTTAAAGATACTTTTATCTGTAAGTTATATTTTTTAATTTAACTGTTTTTCTGTTTTTCAGTTTTTAATTAATAATTCATCACTATAAATGTTAAGTAATATTAAAACTAATTTTTCTTAAAATCAGTACCATGTGTTGTTCTCGTGCGAAATCAAAATGAAATGAAATTAATCGATTGACTGAAAAAACTTCTAAAAATATAAAAATAATGCATTGTCATCGAGAATATACAAATGTGGAAAATTTTAAATCTCTAGAATACCAACAAGTTAATGAAAAATTAATTACAACATTCCATCTTTACAAACAAGAAACAAATCAAATTAAATAAGTGTCAAAAACGGACTTATATTAGTTAGCTTGATTTACCGTTTTGAAGCTTCGCGAAAAATATTTTGGGATGGCTCTCGTCATTTTGCCCGTCATCCATTTTTCTTCCCCACATTCTTCCCTACAACTTGAATCGTAGCCTTAGGGGCTGCTGTAACTTACAATACACTGCCAAATTCGGCATGACTGAAATTTCACCTTTTTGAGTTAATTTCGAACAACTAAATTTTACATTTATAAAAACTGACAATTAGATATTTGACTTGATGCGAGTAAGTTTTAACAATGAAATTATAAGTATCTACAAGCTTTCAATTAATTTTAATTAAAGAATTAATTTCAGAATAAGTTTTCTTAATTCTGTTTCCTGCAGTTTTTACTGCTCGTTCTTAAAAAAAATTATTCAACTGCGGTTGAACATTATAAAAAAATCTTGAAAATTGAAGATTAAAATGCATAAACTTTTGGGATGGGTATTTCAGTAATTATTTAGTATATTGCCGTAAAATATTTCTAATAATTTTTTATTTATCATTAATTGAATGCATCGCTTGCCAAATCCATTAACTCCACTTTCTGAATATTTTTAAATGTTAGTGTCAAAGCACTTGATTGACTCCTAATTGTTTATATTCAAAATAAATTTTTCTAATAATAAAGATTAACACCACTAAATGAAAAATTTTTTTAGCCATTGAATGATAAATAATTTATTTCAGAAGGCAATCTGATTAACTCCATACTTTAATGTTGCTAACTGCATTATTGCGCAATAAAAATTTAGTTAAAAAATTTAATGCAATGCTATTTTCGTAAAAGGTACATCTTTTTCGGTTTCTGCTGTCATTCGTTGTTTTATTCATCTTCTTCTTCTTGTGGTTAAATAATAGCAAGTTATTTATACCCCGCCATATCCTCCTTAAGAATGATCCCTACGTATGTGAATTTTATTCGCTTTAATATCGGATTTGCCGTTTGAAAGGATGTCTCAATTTTGAGTCTTCCCAATTGACACACGCTCATTTGGTCTATTTCTGTTTTAAATACATTACTAATATTTTTCATAAATACGATGTTGGATTTCGATACAGGATAGATTATTTTATATAGTTGAGACAGTGAGCACTATACTGTATATTATGATGGACTTGTTGAAATTCATTCCTCCCGTTAAACATTATTATTATAAAACCTTAAGGACAAATCAACATGAGGGGAGCTCAAATACAGCTGACGAAGAAGACATCGTTTATATTGCTGATAAATCAATTTAAATAAAGTAATAATAAGACCTGTAACAGTAACAGAAGAGTTATTATTCATTTTTGCTAAAATATTCAATAAAAAATGTATATAATGAAGTTTCTCTGTAATGTAAACAAGTAATTTCAAGATTGAGTTTGATTTAATATTTTTCTTTCACTTGCCAAATTGATTAACTCCCTTGATCTCGCAAAAATCGTAGTAATAATATCGATTATTCCAAGTATATTCTATCTTATACTTTTTATTTGTCGTTAGAAAAAAGATACATCTTTAGTAATACAGTCCAAGACGTTTATTTGAATTTATAATTCAGTAGGAGTTTTAAAACACAATGTATACTAGTTTATCACTTTCCTCTACATTTTGTATTATGGAGTTAATCCATTTGAGTCGATTTCCCTTCAAGAAATCTGTACAATGCTATCGCATATTAATGTTTTCGCAATAACGTCCATAGTCGCACTACTGTTCTGCACAATGTAACAGATGCCGCAAATTATCAGACTGAGAAAAAACAATGGAAGTACCTATCATTTTAATCGTAACCAGCTATGCTAAGCCTACTGAATGCAAATGCTGTTACATTTATATCAAGTGTTACTCTTCTAATCAACTCAATGTGTCACATGATGCAGTGAAAAGCTGAAAACAAAATGAAAAGAAGTGAACCAGTTAGACATTACAACAGGTTTTCGATTTTTCCGAACAAGATTGAGATCGTATTCACCTCGGATATTCGAAAACTCGGCAAGAGAAGAAATTTTAAATCATGACTTCTTTTTTTCTACGAGGTTTTCCAAATTTGTTATTCCAGTTATATTAGCCATTACTTTAAAGTATATAATAATTTAAAACATTAACGCTAAGCTTACGAACGAACTAGATAACGAAAGCTAAGCTTATTATCTTTCACATTTAAATACACATGCCTTCAGCAATTGCGTAATACTTTATTCACATGAGACAGATTTTTCGGCACTAAAATTTATCCTTTTCTGGGAATTCCTGGGCATAGTCTTAATATCGCTATTGCTTGGTTTCGTATCATGGTGAAGTTAATGTAACATTTACGATCCGTTTCAACTTTTGTTAGAAAACAAACGGGCCAACTGCTATTGAAGCTCCAGATAAAGTTATGTAAATCACACGAATAAATTTTATCAGATGTTAACTTCAATTATTCGTTCAAGTTTTGTGGGTAGAAAGGACCGAAAGGCCAATATACTTGAACAGAATTTAAGATCAGAAACGTCAAAGCGTAGAAGGGCAATTGACCTGGAAGGTGGAAGGAAAGGAAAACTAACAACCAACTGAAAAATCAGGTAAAATCTATTTTCTCATTTATTATGCAGTTTGCAGGAGATGATAAAAGCTGAGCCTATTTGTTGATAGAAACACATGCATTACTTAGTTCAGTCGAATTGCACCCTGACGAAAGAACAATGCACAACGGCAATTTTATTGCTTTAAATTGTTGAAGTTTGTTTTAACCAAAAAACATGCCACTATAATTATGTACCACCAACGGTAGCGAGAGGCAGGGAAGTTTTCGTTATCTATTTTTCATTTAAATAAAAGGCCACAGGAAAACGGCGGGATTTACTTTGCACCGAGGAGTATTTTTTTGAGGCATGATTACCTTTGAGTAAAACAGACACCGCGATTAGGTGCGATCGAGAGTTTTCATTTCAGCAACTACTGACAAGTAGATTTATCTCAAACCATATAATAATCATCCGTGAGTTACAGAGTACAGCTGTGCCAAATTATCAGTTTTTTTCAATCTGATAA
>BGPR01048568.1:0-11523 GCA_013235015.1 Araneus ventricosus
AGGAAGAAAAATGGAGTATCAAGGATTATTAGATTTGTGCCACGTGGGTCAAAGATCGGAGACAAAAGGAGGAGAGAAATTGAACTGATGTTCGAGGGCGTCAGGCCAATATGGCAACCCTGGCCCGGTTACTACCGAAAGGAGAGAACCTAAGGAGGAATAGAAGGAGTACTCTGCTGCATTTTTCAGGCAAACAGACACAAAAATGAATAGAATGGTACTTCGGATAATGGTAATAAAATCCACGATGTGAAGGAGCTTCTGTTGTCGCTGTAGCAATAATGAGGAAGAAAAATGGAGTATCAAGGATTATTAGATTTGTGCCAGGTGATTCAAAGACAGGAGACAAAAGGAAGAGAGAAGTTGAACTGCTGACCGAGGGCGCCAAGTAACGCGGGAGTAGAGACGAATGAAAACCGAAAGACCCTGCTGCGAGAAACACTGTTTTATTATGCTTAAAATATTATAAATATAGTTGACTACGTTTAATGTGATCACTTCTTGACTTAAGAATTTTGATAATATTAAGAGGTTGATAACAATAACCGCGAATTGTGTAAAATCAAATATATTTTTATCACAACAAGGGAACAGAAACGAAAAGGGAAAAAAACGAATTACCTCAGGGCTATTTATAATTTAGTTCGAAAATAACAATTAAAAATTCATTAATTGTTGCTTGACGATAATTATTCCTTAACAGTTTATTTATATACTGTTCGTACTCGTATTATTTTTTAAAATTTGTTGAACGATGCTGCACGCCGCGTTTCAAAATATCAAGGGCTTGGCTCACTTCGGCGTTCGTTCGAGGGTTTTCTTCAACACATTCGTCCCCGTCGGAATCATCAACTTTTGTCGCTTGACCTTGCTCGCAAACAGCTTGGCAAATTTCCAAGTCTGTTAGGGTGGCATCAACTGGAATGTCCTCGTCAATGGGCATCCACTCTTCATAGTCTTCCTTTAGCATATCTTCAGGAGATTCATTGAAAATTACCGAACGGTCACGTCCCGGCCCACTAAATGGATGACCTTCAAAGAAAAATCATTAAAAATAAACACTGAAACTCTTGGAATGTCTGGGGGAAAGTGGACTCCTAGATGTTTCCTTGCAAGTGGAGCGAGAAATTCTACGAACGTCAATCGTTAACGCTTTTTGAAAATGAGGGATCGTTCAATTCTTTACTTCAAAACTGATAACATTAAACGATGTAGTGATCACACTAAACGAATAATTTTGTGTACATACATTTGAATACGTTGGTTCGGGACTAGAGGTTTTTAATATTATAAAGCGAATGATAACATTAACAGCGTTTACATTAAGCGGAGTCTACTGTACACAGAAATGAGGATGTTAGACAACACAGAAGTGAACGACGAAAATCAAATAAAGACGTTGATGTGAAATACGGCTTAAACTTGCAATAATTTTAATCCCGAGCAACACCGGATATACCAGCTAGTAAAACATAATTTGAATCACGTTAGAATTGTTGTCACAGGCACATTTTGCAACTGAGACTAGCACTTAAATGACTAAACAATTTTTAATAATATGAAATGCATTTAATAATAAAAATTATGTTCAAATAAAATGACAATCTCCCATTTAATGATTCTTCTAATATAGGATGTCAACTCAAATTCTTTAGTAATTTAGTTACAAGACAGTTTCAAATAGAAGAGAAATCATACTGAGACACAAAAATTTTATGAAATATACCTGAAAGCTTGTTATATTTTCAGCATATGTGTATGAATATTTTGATGTAGGAGAAACAATTTCATTCACATTTTTAAAGAATTATTATTTCTCAAATATATTTAATCCTTTCATTTTTACGGGAAGTCTTCATTTGAGAAATATTTTCTTCGTAATTATTTGTTTATACTTTTTTCTATTGTTTTTAGGCTTAATATTTTTCGATCTATATTAGTTAGCTATAGACATTTTCCACGCCCAGATTTATATCGACTGCGTCTTCCTAACTCGTAAAATAATGATTTCCTTTGACCTTAAAGCTAATTGGATACATTGTTATGATTCTGAAGAGATAGCTAGCTCCAATTAGCATTCAAATATTGATCGAAATGTTCAGTAAGCCTCATTCAATTCAAACACTGCATCTAATAACAAATATTAACCTTCTGCAAATTCCATCTGTAAAACAACCAATATTTCGCTCCTAAATAAAATTATATCTGAATATTTAATATATAAAGCAAATTATTATATTTAGTCTTAACATTCAAAGTGTTATTTCAAATATTTATCATGGTAAACTTGTCAGAATGTGTCTTATAAAATAAGATGTTTGAAAAACCAATAGAAAGCTGCTCAGATGTTTGAAAAACACGTAAAACAAAATTATAATGGAAACTTACAGGGACAGAGTTCGACAATAGTTCTGCCATTCTTTTTACAACCTCTTCCGAATTCCAAGTAATTAAACGAAGCACCTCATAAATCCTTGTTCTTGAGCTCTACTTTGAAATTGAGGATTTCAAAATTCGAAATAGACCGGACACATTTGGAGTGTCTCACATTGATGAATAGATCTTTTAAAATGGCAGAGTTTTTATTACTATTTTCTCTTCCGTACTTATAAAAGGCAATGGTTGCTTGTGTGCGATGTCCAGACGAATCTCTCGCACTTACAGTCATGAACTTTTGCACACAGGTAGTCTTAATGGTGACTCAATGCACCTCGAAGCCAGAATTTTAAAATTTAATCTAGAAAATTTTTATTTACTGTTTTATGTTGTTTTTGGCCATTTTTGGTACGCTTACGGCTATAGTATCTTTTCTAACGTTCGTTGAAAAACAATCAATGCACCATCGGACAGAACAAGCAGTTTTCGTTCTAATAAATTTTGTTTTGATTTCCAACATAATTTACTGAATTTTGAGAAACTTTTAAATAATAGTCACTTTTCCTTTATGTTTTTAACTTCCAATTCTTATTTTCTTGCATCCGACGTTCTAATAACGCTATCATTTTCAATTTCTTTTAGGTATAAACCAGAATATTTATCCCTGTTTTAAAACAAAAATGGTTAAAATATCTTCTTTCTCCGATTTTCTATGAATTTTTTTATTGATCAGTTAAAAACATTTTCTCTCGCATATCCGAATCGACGAAGCTTTCGATCGACCCAAGGTTACTCTCAGTTCCCAGAATGCATTTCTACTATCCGATTGACTGGCGGTACCAAACGAAAGTCACGGCATACTCTCGATCACTTTATTTTGTCAGCTAATCTTAATGGACCTTATGCACCGTTTGGGTTCGAGAGTATGAAAAAACAGCTGTGGAGGAATAAACAAAACGATCGGCCTATAAGCGACTCAGAAATAAAAGCAGTTCTGAGTCAGCTGTTTAAGACTGACCAATGGCTGCCTCCGGCAGGTCACGTGTCGGAGGATGTAACGTCACATGCATAAGGTCCATTACTTCATTTAACTGATCCAAGAATCATTTGATTATTTGTTTTATACTTTTTGATAGTCGCGCATATATGCCGATATCTTTAGTTAAAAGAACATGTTATTCATCTAGTTCAATTTACTGCGTGTACTTTCACTAAAAATCGAACGAAATCAATAATATATTTATAATGTTTTGATTTCGTTTTCAAAATTTTTAGCTTTTTTCATTTTGTTGAAATCATTATGCCACGGGAAACGCCCTGCGTATACCGCTAGTATATCATATTTACCAAGATAAAGTATTATAATCGTTCAGACCTCCCCTAGACTGAAAATCCATTTTGGAAGTGTATTTGTTTGTCCGTATGTATGTGATCTTGATTGATCAAAATGAATTAATGGTGGATGAAAGTGCAATGAGCTAGGTGGATGAAATTCGGCATATTTTGCAATGGGCTAGGTAGAGGAAATTCGGCATGTGATGCAATGAGTATGTGGATGAAATCTGATATATGGTGCAATGAACCAGGTAGAGGAAATTCCGCATATGTTGCAATAATCTAGGTAGAGGAAATTCGGCATGTGGTGCAATAAGCTAAGTAGAGGAAATTAGGCATGTGAAGCAATAAGTATGTGGTTGAAATTTGATATATGGTGCAATGAGCTAGGTAGAGGAAATTTCGCATATGTTGCAATGAGCTAGGTAGAGGAAATTACGCATATGTTCCAGTGATCTAGGTAGAGGAAATTCGGCATGCGGTGCAATGAGCTAAGTAGAGGAAATTCGGAATTTCAAAATTTTACAGACGTGGCGCATGTAGCGTTTGTCCCATAAATATGAAATGACTTTATTTGCTTTCTATATTATTGACAGAGATTTAAAAAATCAAGTAAAGTTTTAAGCCTAAAAATAATTTAAAATAACAATCATATTCTCACAAAACATAGACTAATCATTTAAGCTCAAATGGAATATTTTCACAAATTCACTCTGTCAAAGGATGGAAAGAAAAAATCGCATGTTTTGGGATCTAGAAAAAAATACATTTTTTTTACTTACTTTACAAACATACAAAAAAAGAGAATCTAAAATTTCCCTTTCTTAAAAGTTCTTACGATGTCTGAAATGACTACTTCTTCGAAATTATTGATTTGCCTCCTTGAAAAACCGACATTACCATTGAAGAATGAAATTTTCTTTCTTAAGATTGGGCAGATGATTGCTTGCATTAGGTTTCTGTATTTTTAATAAAAAATATAAAAATGATATGACTTTTAAAACCATAAAAATAATATGAAAAGGAAATCATTTTCTCATGAATCATAGACTAACCATCTTAAGCTCAAATGGAATATTCTAACAAATTCACTCTGTCAAAGGATGGAAAGTAAAAATCGCATGTTTTGGGATATCGGAAAACAAACATTTTTTTACACACTTTACAAACATACGAAAAAAGATAATATAAAATTTCCCTTTCTTAAAAGTTCTTGCGATGTCTGAAACAACTACTTCTTCGAACTTCAATTATTGATTTGCCTCTTTGAAAAACCGACATTTCCATTGAAGAATGAAATTTTCTTTGCTATGATTCTGCAGATGATTGTCTGCATTAGGTTTCTGTATTATTAATAAAGAATATAAAAATAATATAAATTTTAAAACCATAAAAATAAAATGAAAAAGAAATCATTTTCTCATCAATCATAGACTATCCACCTTAAGACTACATGGAATATTTTTCTAACAAATCGAAACTCTGTCTAACGATGCAAAGTGAAAATTGCATTTCTTCAGATGTAGAAAGCGATTCATTATTTTTTCAAAAAAAAAAATAAAAAAAAATTATCTTTCATTTAAAATTCCTAAAATGTCGAAAACAACTACTTTTTCTAACTGCAATTATAGATTTACCTCCTTGTAAAACCAACATTTACATTGAAGAATGAAATTTTCTCTGCTAAGATTGGGCAGATGATTGGCTGCATTAGGTTTCTGGATTATTAATAAGGAATATAAAAATGATATAAATTGTAAAACCACAAAAAAAATATGAAAAAGAAATCATTTTCTCATCAATCATAAACTAACCATCTTTAGATTAAATGCAATATTTTTGTAACAAATCGAAACTCTGTCTAACGATGCAAAGTGAAAATTGCATTTCTTCAGACCGAGAAATTGATAAATACGAGGCGTGTCCGGAAAGTAAGTACCGTTTCGTTCTGCCGCCACCGCAGCGCTAGTGTCGCATTTCCGTGCATGTGCACACGTGTCTCTGGTTCATTGTCTGTCCACTGACACCATTACAGCAGGATTGTGTTGTGTTTACAGGCGTCAGTGAGCGTTCCAAATGTTTAAGACGATTGCCGATCCCGCCGACTGTGAAGTGCGTCCTGTAATACGGTTTTTGAACGCAAAGAATGTTAAGCCAGCTGAAATTCATCGTCAACTTGTAGAGATTTATGGCGAAAATGTAATGACTGATGGAATGGTTAGAAAGTGGGTTCGACAATTTAATTATGGACGCACCAATGTTAATGACGAAGCACGGAGTGGGCGACCTTCTGTTGTCAACGATGGTTGCAAAAGTGAATGAAAATTCGTGAAAACAGTCGGTTCGCAATAAGAATGCTTTGTGATGAGTTTCCACAAATTTCAAAAACTGTTTTGCATGAGATTGTCACAAATCGCTTAAATTATCGCAAATTGTGTTCCCGTTGGGCTCCGAAAATGCTTACGGATGTCCAGGAAACGAAGGGACTTGGCAGTGCTTTGACATTTCTTACCCGATACAGTGAAGAGGGCAATGAATTCCTAAACAAAATTGTGACCGGTGATGAAACTTGGGTTTGTCATGTCACTTCAGAATCCAAACAATAGTCGATGAATTTCAGCTGGCTTAACATTCTTTGCGTTCAAAAACCGTATTACAGAACGCACTTCACAGTCGGCGGGATCGGCAATCGTCTTAAACATTTTGAACGCTCACTAACACCTGTAAACACAACACAATCCGCTGTAATGGCGTCAGTGGACAGACAATGAACCAGAGACACGTGTGCACATGCACGGAACTGCGACACTAGCGCTGCGGTGGCGGTAGAACGAAACGGTTCTTACTTTCCGGGCACTCCTCGTATTTTTTTCAGTAAAGAAATTAAAATAAAAAAGTTATCTTTCATTTAAAATTCCTAAAATGTCGAAAACAACTATTCTTTCGAACTGCAATTATTGATTTACCTCCTTGTAAAACTGAAGATTCCTTTCAAGAAAGAAATTTTGTTTACTAAGATCGAATAGATAAAACAGGAAAGAAACAACGGTGATGAATGAACGATGACAACATTTAGCGGTTGCCCCATTTTTCAAATTCATTGTTCGCGTGTTGTCTGACAACAAAAAGTGCCGAGGTCAGCTTAGGAGGTGACATCCTTACATTCGACCGAATCACTTATGAAAGAAAAATATGACTGCAGTTGCACTTTCTATGACATTTATATAAAAAAAATATCTTCATAAATGTTTTAGTTAGTTGTACTGAAAAATTTTAATATTCAAGCAACAGAAAACAAAGAATCTTAAAAAATAATATCAAATGTGATGATACATGAGACATGAAAATGTATCAAACAAATGGAAATCAATAACATTCAAAGAAAATCAGGAAACAAAGATAAACTCAGAGGGAATCGAAAAAACAATGAATCCATTCTAGTCCATTTTTTCAAGGGCTAAGGACTTTATTCGAAATGGATTCAAAATAATAACTGGGAAATTTTTCTGTAAGAAGCTTGCATCTGTACATCAAAAACCATTATTTTAAAAGAAAGAGGAGAACCAAACACAAACATAAAAACGCTAATAAGATTGATTTAAAAATATTAGCCATCTGGCTTTTAAAAATAACCATCATAAAAATAAACTTGCCCATGGCCAGAATAGAGCAAAAAGAGAAAAAATGTCCTCACGCTGTCACAATTTCACGATTACTTTCTTTTAAAAAAGTAATCAGCAATTTTTTAAAGAAACACTAGTACCATGGCGCCATCTATATTCGAAGAAACAAAACAGGAGGAGTAGAAACAGGAATTTTTAGGGAATGGAACTATTTAGACATATTAATTTTAAAAGTTCTTAGTTTCCATCTATGCCTCAATAAATGTGATTTTTTAATTAATAATTAATCTAATTAATTAATTAACTAATTTTTAAATTAATTAATTGTTTAATTTAATTGTTTAAAAAAGTTTGTTTTTGTTTAAAGTTTAAGTTAAAACATTTTTTATTTTTTAAATTTATTCTAATTTTTCCAGTCGAATGTTTTTAAGCTCATCAAACAAATGCATGTTAAAATTGACTTTATCTAATCAGAAATTTTCGCTGAGCAGATTTTTTTTACATTTGTTCTCATTCGGCAAGAAATGAAGATTGCATTGTTGCATTTTTTCCCGCAGAAAAATGCCCATTTTTTTAAAATTTTTATTTTACTTTCTTTTATTAGCTCTACTTTATAGACTTCTAGCAACGAAAGTTTCATATTCTTAAGCATTTTGACTTTTAAAATTATCTTATCAAGAGAACAAAAAAGTCGAAATGTGCTCCTCTAAACTTTTTCATGTACTTTTGCTTAAGGATATCTCTTAAAATGTGCATTAAAAAGTGATTGAGTATATGTGATATGCACCCTAAACTTCTCGAATGGTGTTCAAAAAATCACTTTTGAAAGTATCCAAAAATAGTAAAAGTTTGTCTCTACTCCTGTTCCATTTCGGAATTTTGATGTTTTCTGATAACCTCAAAAACTTTTATCTAAACGATTTTAACATCATCTTAAAATTCAAATAATTATCTATCTAAAGATGCCAGTTTTATTGTCGTGGTATTTGTACTGTGATTTCTACATACTTTTAAAAACATTATTTTTCATAAGACCTACCATAGTTTGCAAAGAAAGTAATGATTGCAAGTTTTTACTGGACAGAGTGCAAAATGCACGTGAATAAAGGAAATAACTAAAAATGAATAGAATATTTTCCTTTGACACCAGTGGACCAATGGACACCAGTACAAATAAATAATGACTTTGATGCAATTTGTATATATTTTCATCGAATGGAATGGCAAAACTTATACTAAAAATATATTTACACTGTAAAAAATATCCGTTTTTTTTCCCGGACTTTTTCCGTATATTAGACGGTTTAAAGCTGTTTTGTTGACAAAACGGTTTTTCACCGTTTTTCGCTCCAGCCATAAACGGTTTAAAACCGTCAGTTCAAATTCTATTTTTCGTCATACGGTATTGCTTTCCGCATGATAACTTTCCCTTTTCTTAAATGTAATTTTATTGCATTCATTTCATATTTTTAATAGGGTTCCATCTCCGCTATTGTTTACACATGTTGCAGTAACCTGTTTTCAATCATGAAAGCTAACCTTAAAACACATGTTCTGGCAATAGTTGATTTTTGCACCACTAGGTGACGCCACTAGAGCTATAGTGACTTTAAAACTCAAATAGATTATTTTTACTTCATCTTATGAAGTCTCCGGTGATCTAGTGGTTAGAGCGGCTGCCTTTTATTTCTATGAACGCGATTTCGATCCCCGGCTGGGAGGAGTTAGAAGTTTTGTCACCATCTTGCATTGAAATCGTCCAAGTAAGTTCAATTAAGAATTATATTAATTGAAATTAATAATTAAGCCTTGATTAATTAACATTCCTAATTGATAATACACATCAGCACATTTAAACTCGAACAGAAGGAGAAAAACAACTCAACTCAGTCGATGACGTCACTTACTTCGATGACTTAATTTTTACGGAGAAAACTTAATTTCATACGGTAAAAAACCGTTGTGACTACGGATTTACTTCGTAACTTTTACGGTTTTGCACAACCAACCCAGCTGCCAGTTTAAAACCGTAAATTTTACTGGATTTTTTTTACAGTTTATGAGTAGGGTAGACAGGTGATAGTTGGCCATAGGGACACGTTGCCCTAGTCGCGATATTTTTAAAACTTTAAAGTATTTAACGCTGTCAGTCCAGACAAGTGTGTATTGTCTCGTCTTCCTTTTTCCACATCAGCGGCAGTGAAGAAGTAGTGTCCAATATATAACCAGCTAAATTTTCTAGTTTTTGCTAAGCTGAGTAAATTTTTTTCATTTATAAACAGGGTGTCCACACTTATCGTCGTCCAATAGCTAATTTCTAAACCGCTAGGGATAGACATATAGTTCCAATTGGAAAAATGCTTTAAATGAAAGGAAGAATTATATTTTATGTTTTTTGAGTCTATAAATATATTTCTGAAAAAGTTACGAATTCTAATTCTTTTTTCGGTCTCCCGGTCCTATCAGTCAAATTTAGTAAATTATTTTTCACACACTATCATTTTAAACAAAAAAAGTTCCACTCTTCTGCGGCTAAAATTGACCAAGTTATGGAGCTTTGAATATTGCTGACTTAGACCACTTTATACCATTTCAATAGCCACCTCGAAAACGATCCACCAATCAGTGCGCAACACTTGCTCGACGAGGCCGCTGATTGGTTTAAAATTATGAAATTCAAAGCTCCATAACTCGGCATGTTTCAGTCGCAGAAGAGTGGAACTTTTTTTGTTTACAATGTTAAAGTGTCAAAAATATTTACAAAATACGACTGATAGGACCGGGGGAACGTATAAAAAGTTAGAATTCGTAACTTTTTCTGAAATGTATTTAGTGACTCAAAAAACCTAAAATAGAATTTTTCCCTTCATTTAAAGCATTTTTCCAATTGGAACTATATGTTTATCTTTAACGGTTTAGGAATTAGCTATTGGAACATGATAAGTGTGGACACCCTGAATAATCGTTTTTTTCTTTGCTTGTAGATTACAATTTCCATTTTTACAAATAATATTCAGAAAGTAATTCTTCATTTTTACTTTATGCCTATTTTGTTTATTTAAATATTTTCAGAGTAATTCCCTACACTCATGAGAAACGAAAATGGCGCTATGGAGTTAGTTGGCCCATTTTTCTTGGGACACGTTTGCCCTGCGGGCCAACATGCACAGTGGCGCTGCTACACAGGGTTTTTCAGGATGTGTGTTATAGATCTCTATAACACACTATCTTATCTATAGATATCTAGAAGATAATATGTTTGAATATGTGGGATGGAATTGCACCAGATTTAGTCTTCGAGATAGTTGCTATGAAAAGCCATGTGGTTTCAATTTTGATTATAACTACACAACACTATTTGACGATGACCATAAAAGCTGTATCTCAGCTTCTATTGAGTAGAAATACACCAAATTTGTATATAAAACACATAATGTGGATAATAACACAACTGCGTTATTTAAATTAGTAAATTATAATAATATAGAAAAATATTTTGTGATAGTCGCTTCATACTAGTAGTGAGCTAACTTATCCTTCAATCGGGACAGGTTGGCAAAAATGACTTGGTGTCAGTTTGAGGTTTTAAATTAATACTAATAGTTAGTATATTCAAATTTTACTAAGGCGAATTCTTTCTGAAGGTACAATGATAGTGTCAGCTTGCATATATTTTTTTAATTTTCAATTCCCTTTTTTTAAAAACTCTTAGAAAAAATAATGGACTAACTAGTTCCGGTCTACCGTATGGCACTTTTGTGCATAGTTTCATTGCATAGTGAAGAAAATAATATCTGTTTAACGAATGCCACCTCCAATTAATATTTGATGCAGATTTTTAATTTTGGAGAGAAGATCACATGCTAAATTTCATCTATCTAGCTCGTCGCGATTTTCAACTATCGTGTTCATTTATTTACAGACAAGAAGGAAAATTCAAAATGTGAGTTTTTCGGACACAAATATGTCGGAAACAAGGATATTATTTGAAATTTTAAGCACAGTTTTTTTTCTTTTGATGAATATGTTACCGTTAAAGTATATAATGCAGTTATTTCATAGAATACCTAGTTATTCCATGAAACAACTGATCGTGTCCGTTAAAGTGTGTAATATGTTATTAATTTGACACTTTAACTAGTTATTCTATGAAATAACTAGGTATTCTATAAATTAACTAATGAGAGAC
>BGPR01048569.1:0-11522 GCA_013235015.1 Araneus ventricosus
AGGAAGAAAAATGGAGTATCAAGGATTATTAGATTTGTGCCACGTGGGTCAAAGATCGGAGACAAAAGGAGGAGAGAAATTGAACTGATGTTCGAGGGCGTCAGGCCAATATGGCAACCCTGGCCCGGTTACTACCGAAAGGAGAGAACCTAAGGAGGAATAGAAGGAGTACTCTGCTGCATTTTTCAGGCAAACAGACACAAAAATGAATAGAATGGTACTTCGGATAATGGTAATAAAATCCACGATGTGAAGGAGCTTCTGTTGTCGCTGTAGCAATAATGAGGAAGAAAAATGGAGTATCAAGGATCATTAGATTTGTGCCAGGTGATTCAAAGACAGGAGACAAAAGGAAGAGAGAAGTTGAACTGCTGACCGAGGGCGCCAAGTAACGCGGGAGTAGAGACGAATGAAAACCGAAAGACCCTGCTGCGAGAAACACTGTTTTATTATGCTTAAAATATTATAAATATAGTTGACTACGTTTAATGTGATCACTTCTTGACTTAAGAATTTTGATAATATTAAGAGGTTGATAACAATAACCGCGAATTGTGTAAAATCAAATATATTTTTATCACAACAAGGGAACAGAAACGAAAAGGGAAAAAAACGAATTACCTCAGGGCTATTTATAATTTAGTTCGAAAATAACAATTAAAAATTCATTAATTGTTGCTTGACGATAATTATTCCTTAACAGTTTATTTATATACTGTTCGTACTCGTATTATTTTTTAAAATTTGTTGAACGATGCTGCACGCCGCGTTTCAAAATATCAAGGGCTTGGCTCACTTCGGCGTTCGTTCGAGGGTTTTCTTCAACACATTCGTCCCCGTCGGAATCATCAACTTTTGTCGCTTGACCTTGCTCGCAAACAGCTTGGCAAATTTCCAAGTCTGTTAGGGTGGCATCAACTGGAATGTCCTCGTCAATGGGCATCCACTCTTCATAGTCTTCCTTTAGCATATCTTCAGGAGATTCATTGAAAATTACCGAACGGTCACGTCCCGGCCCACTAAATGGATGACCTTCAAAGAAAAATCATTAAAAATAAACACTGAAACTCTTGGAATGTCTGGGGGAAAGTGGACTCCTAGATGTTTCCTTGCAAGTGGAGCGAGAAATTCTACGAACGTCAATCGTTAACGCTTTTTGAAAATGAGGGATCGTTCAATTCTTTACTTCAAAACTGATAACATTAAACGATGTAGTGATCACACTAAACGAATAATTTTGTGTACATACATTTGAATACGTTGGTTCGGGACTAGAGGTTTTTAATATTATAAAGCGAATGATAACATTAACAGCGTTTACATTAAGCGGAGTCTACTGTACACAGAAATGAGGATGTTAGACAACACAGAAGTGAACGACGAAAATCAAATAAAGACGTTGATGTGAAATACGGCTTAAACTTGCAATAATTTTAATCCCGAGCAACACCGGATATACCAGCTAGTAAAACATAATTTGAATCACGTTAGAATTGTTGTCACAGGCACATTTTGCAACTGAGACTAGCACTTAAATGACTAAACAATTTTTAATAATATGAAATGCATTTAATAATAAAAATTATGTTCAAATAAAATGACAATCTCCCATTTAATGATTCTTCTAATATAGGATGTCAACTCAAATTCTTTAGTAATTTAGTTACAAGACAGTTTCAAATAGAAGAGAAATCATACTGAGACACAAAAATTTTATGAAATATACCTGAAAGCTTGTTATATTTTCAGCATATGTGTATGAATATTTTGATGTAGGAGAAACAATTTCATTCACATTTTTAAAGAATTATTATTTCTCAAATATATTTAATCCTTTCATTTTTACGGGAAGTCTTCATTTGAGAAATATTTTCTTCGTAATTATTTGTTTATACTTTTTTCTATTGTTTTTAGGCTTAATATTTTTCGATCTATATTAGTTAGCTATAGACATTTTCCACGCCCAGATTTATATCGACTACGTCTTTCTAACTCGTAAAATAATGATTTCCTTTGACCTTAAAGCTAATTGGATACATTGTTATGATTCTGAAGAGATAGCTAGCTCCAATTAGCATTCAAATATTGATCGAAATGTTCAGTAAGCCTCATTCAATTCAAACACTGCATCTAATAACAAATATTAACCTTCTGCAAATTCCATCTGTAAAACAACCAATATTTCGCTCCTAAATAAAATTATATCTGAATATTTAATATATAAAGCAAATTATTATATTTAGTCTTAACATTCAAAGTGTTATTTCAACTATTTATCATGGTAAACTTGTCAGAATGTTTCTTCTATAATAAGATGTTTGAAAAACCAATAGAAAGCTGCTCAGATGTTTGAAAAACACGAAAACAAAATTGTAATGGAAACTTACAGGGACAGAGTTCGACAATAGTTCTGCCATTCTTTTTACAACCTCTTCCGAATTCCAAGTAATTAAACGAAGCACCTCATAAATCCTTGTTCTTGAGCTCTACTTTGAAATTGAGGATTTCAAAATTCGAAATAGACCGGACACATTTGGAGTGTCTCACATTGATGAATAGATCTTTTAAAATGGCAGAGTTTTTATTACTATTTTCTCTTCCGTACTTATAAAAGGCAATGGTTGCTTGTGTGCGATGTCCAGACGAATCTCTCGCACTTACAGTCATGAACTTTTGCACACAGGTAGTCTTAATGGTGACTCAATGCACCTCGAAGCCAGAATTTTAAAATTTAATCTAGAAAATTTTTATTTACTGTTTTATGTTGTTTTTGGCCATTTTTGGTACGCTTACGGCTATAGTATCTTTTCTAACGTTCGTTGAAAAACAATCAATGCACCATCGGACAGAACAAGCAGTTTTCGTTCTAATAAATTTTGTTTTGATTTCCAACATAATTTACTGAATTTTGAGAAACTTTTAAATAATAGTCACTTTTCCTTTATGTTTTTAACTTCCAATTCTTATTTTCTTGCATCCGACGTTCTAATAACGCTATCATTTTCAATTTCTTTTAGGTATAAACCAGAATATTTATCCCTGTTTTAAAACAAAAATGGTTAAAATATCTTCTTTCTCCGATTTTCTATGAATTTTTTTATTGATCAGTTAAAAACATTTTCTCTCGCATATCCGAATCGACGAAGCTTTCGATCGACCCAAGGTTACTCTCAGTTCCCAGAATGCATTTCTACTATCCGATTGACTGGCGGTACCAAACGAAAGTCACGGCATACTCTCGATCACTTTATTTTGTCAGCTAATCTTAATGGACCTTATGCACCGTTTGGGTTCGAGAGTATGAAAAAACAGCTGTGGAGGAATAAACAAAACGATCGGCCTATAAGCGACTCAGAAATAAAAGCAGTTCTGAGTCAGCTGTTTAAGACTGACCAATGGCTGCCTCCGGCAGGTCACGTGTCGGAGGATGTAACGTCACATGCATAAGGTCCATTACTTCATTTAACTGATCCAAGAATCATTTGATTATTTGTTTTATACTTTTTGATAGTCGCGCATATATGCCGATATCTTTAGTTAAAAGAACATGTTATTCATCTAGTTCAATTTACTGCGTGTACTTTCACTAAAAATCGAACGAAATCAATAATATATTTATAATGTTTTGATTTCGTTTTCAAAATTTTTAGCTTTTTTCATTTTGTTGAAATCATTATGCCACGGGAAACGCCCTGCGTATACCGCTAGTATATCATATTTACCAAGATAAAGTATTATAATCGTTCAGACCTCCCCTAGACTGAAAATCCATTTTGGAAGTGTATTTGTTTGTCCGTATGTATGTGATCTTGATTGATCAAAATGAATTAATGGTGGATGAAAGTGCAATGAGCTAGGTGGATGAAATTCGGCATATTTTGCAATGGGCTAGGTAGAGGAAATTCGGCATGTGATGCAATGAGTATGTGGATGAAATCTGATATATGGTGCAATGAACCAGGTAGAGGAAATTCCGCATATGTTGCAATAATCTAGGTAGAGGAAATTCGGCATGTGGTGCAATAAGCTAAGTAGAGGAAATTAGGCATGTGAAGCAATAAGTATGTGGTTGAAATTTGATATATGGTGCAATGAGCTAGGTAGAGGAAATTTCGCATATGTTGCAATGAGCTAGGTAGAGGAAATTACGCATATGTTCCAGTGATCTAGGTAGAGGAAATTCGGCATGCGGTGCAATGAGCTAAGTAGAGGAAATTCGGAATTTCAAAATTTTACAGACGTGGCGCATGTAGCGTTTGTCCCATAAATATGAAATGACTTTATTTGCTTTCTATATTATTGACAGAGATTTAAAAAATCAAGTAAAGTTTTAAGCCTAAAAATAATTTAAAATAACAATCATATTCTCACAAAACATAGACTAATCATTTAAGCTCAAATGGAATATTTTCACAAATTCACTCTGTCAAAGGATGGAAAGAAAAAATCGCATGTTTTGGGATCTAGAAAAAAATACATTTTTTTTACTTACTTTACAAACATACAAAAAAAGAGAATCTAAAATTTCCCTTTCTTAAAAGTTCTTACGATGTCTGAAATGACTACTTCTTCGAAATTATTGATTTGCCTCCTTGAAAAACCGACATTACCATTGAAGAATGAAATTTTCTTTCTTAAGATTGGGCAGATGATTGCTTGCATTAGGTTTCTGTATTTTTAATAAAAAATATAAAAATGATATGACTTTTAAAACCATAAAAATAATATGAAAAGGAAATCATTTTCTCATGAATCATAGACTAACCATCTTAAGCTCAAATGGAATATTCTAACAAATTCACTCTGTCAAAGGATGGAAAGTAAAAATCGCATGTTTTGGGATATCGGAAAACAAACATTTTTTTACACACTTTACAAACATACGAAAAAAGATAATATAAAATTTCCCTTTCTTAAAAGTTCTTGCGATGTCTGAAACAACTACTTCTTCGAACTTCAATTATTGATTTGCCTCTTTGAAAAACCGACATTTCCATTGAAGAATGAAATTTTCTTTGCTATGATTCTGCAGATGATTGTCTGCATTAGGTTTCTGTATTATTAATAAAGAATATAAAAATAATATAAATTTTAAAACCATAAAAATAAAATGAAAAAGAAATCATTTTCTCATCAATCATAGACTATCCACCTTAAGACTACATGGAATATTTTTCTAACAAATCGAAACTCTGTCTAACGATGCAAAGTGAAAATTGCATTTCTTCAGATGTAGAAAGCGATTCATTATTTTTTCAAAAAAAAAAATAAAAAAAAATTATCTTTCATTTAAAATTCCTAAAATGTCGAAAACAACTACTTTTTCTAACTGCAATTATAGATTTACCTCCTTGTAAAACCAACATTTACATTGAAGAATGAAATTTTCTCTGCTAAGATTGGGCAGATGATTGGCTGCATTAGGTTTCTGGATTATTAATAAGGAATATAAAAATGATATAAATTGTAAAACCACAAAAAAAATATGAAAAAGAAATCATTTTCTCATCAATCATAAACTAACCATCTTTAGATTAAATGCAATATTTTTGTAACAAATCGAAACTCTGTCTAACGATGCAAAGTGAAAATTGCATTTCTTCAGACCGAGAAATTGATAAATACGAGGCGTGTCCGGAAAGTAAGTACCGTTTCGTTCTGCCGCCACCGCAGCGCTAGTGTCGCATTTCCGTGCATGTGCACACGTGTCTCTGGTTCATTGTCTGTCCACTGACACCATTACAGCAGGATTGTGTTGTGTTTACAGGCGTCAGTGAGCGTTCCAAATGTTTAAGACGATTGCCGATCCCGCCGACTGTGAAGTGCGTCCTGTAATACGGTTTTTGAACGCAAAGAATGTTAAGCCAGCTGAAATTCATCGTCAACTTGTAGAGATTTATGGCGAAAATGTAATGACTGATGGAATGGTTAGAAAGTGGGTTCGACAATTTAATTATGGACGCACCAATGTTAATGACGAAGCACGGAGTGGGCGACCTTCTGTTGTCAACGATGGTTGCAAAAGTGAATGAAAATTCGTGAAAACAGTCGGTTCGCAATAAGAATGCTTTGTGATGAGTTTCCACAAATTTCAAAAACTGTTTTGCATGA
Organism: Araneus ventricosus; assembly: GCA_013235015.1. NCBI lineage: Eukaryota > Metazoa > Arthropoda > Arachnida > Araneae > Araneidae > Araneus > Araneus ventricosus. The sequence goes on from BGPR01048569.1 coordinate 6,112, forward strand.
GATTGTCACAAATCGCTTAAATTATCGCAAATTGTGTTCCCGTTGGGCTCCGAAAATGCTTACGGATGTCCAGGAAACGAAGGGACTTGGCAGTGCTTTGACATTTCTTACCCGATACAGTGAAGAGGGCAATGAATTCCTAAACAAAATTGTGACCGGTGATGAAACTTGGGTTTGTCATGTCACTTCAGAATCCAAACAATAGTCGATGAATTTCAGCTGGCTTAACATTCTTTGCGTTCAAAAACCGTATTACAGAACGCACTTCACAGTCGGCGGGATCGGCAATCGTCTTAAACATTTTGAACGCTCACTAACACCTGTAAACACAACACAATCCGCTGTAATGGCGTCAGTGGACAGACAATGAACCAGAGACACGTGTGCACATGCACGGAACTGCGACACTAGCGCTGCGGTGGCGGTAGAACGAAACGGTTCTTACTTTCCGGGCACTCCTCGTATTTTTTTCAGTAAAGAAATTAAAATAAAAAAGTTATCTTTCATTTAAAATTCCTAAAATGTCGAAAACAACTATTCTTTCGAACTGCAATTATTGATTTACCTCCTTGTAAAACTGAAGATTCCTTTCAAGAAAGAAATTTTGTTTACTAAGATCGAATAGATAAAACAGGAAAGAAACAACGGTGATGAATGAACGATGACAACATTTAGCGGTTGCCCCATTTTTCAAATTCATTGTTCGCGTGTTGTCTGACAACAAAAAGTGCCGAGGTCAGCTTAGGAGGTGACATCCTTACATTCGACCGAATCACTTATGAAAGAAAAATATGACTGCAGTTGCACTTTCTATGACATTTATATAAAAAAAATATCTTCATAAATGTTTTAGTTAGTTGTACTGAAAAATTTTAATATTCAAGCAACAGAAAACAAAGAATCTTAAAAAATAATATCAAATGTGATGATACATGAGACATGAAAATGTATCAAACAAATGGAAATCAATAACATTCAAAGAAAATCAGGAAACAAAGATAAACTCAGAGGGAATCGAAAAAACAATGAATCCATTCTAGTCCATTTTTTCAAGGGCTAAGGACTTTATTCGAAATGGATTCAAAATAATAACTGGGAAATTTTTCTGTAAGAAGCTTGCATCTGTACATCAAAAACCATTATTTTAAAAGAAAGAGGAGAACCAAACACAAACATAAAAACGCTAATAAGATTGATTTAAAAATATTAGCCATCTGGCTTTTAAAAATAACCATCATAAAAATAAACTTGCCCATGGCCAGAATAGAGCAAAAAGAGAAAAAATGTCCTCACGCTGTCACAATTTCACGATTACTTTCTTTTAAAAAAGTAATCAGCAATTTTTTAAAGAAACACTAGTACCATGGCGCCATCTATATTCGAAGAAACAAAACAGGAGGAGTAGAAACAGGAATTTTTAGGGAATGGAACTATTTAGACATATTAATTTTAAAAGTTCTTAGTTTCCATCTATGCCTCAATAAATGTGATTTTTTAATTAATAATTAATCTAATTAATTAATTAACTAATTTTTAAATTAATTAATTGTTTAATTTAATTGTTTAAAAAAGTTTGTTTTTGTTTAAAGTTTAAGTTAAAACATTTTTTATTTTTTAAATTTATTCTAATTTTTCCAGTCGAATGTTTTTAAGCTCATCAAACAAATGCATGTTAAAATTGACTTTATCTAATCAGAAATTTTCGCTGAGCAGATTTTTTTTACATTTGTTCTCATTCGGCAAGAAATGAAGATTGCATTGTTGCATTTTTTCCCGCAGAAAAATGCCCATTTTTTTAAAATTTTTATTTTACTTTCTTTTATTAGCTCTACTTTATAGACTTCTAGCAACGAAAGTTTCATATTCTTAAGCATTTTGACTTTTAAAATTATCTTATCAAGAGAACAAAAAAGTCGAAATGTGCTCCTCTAAACTTTTTCATGTACTTTTGCTTAAGGATATCTCTTAAAATGTGCATTAAAAAGTGATTGAGTATATGTGATATGCACCCTAAACTTCTCGAATGGTGTTCAAAAAATCACTTTTGAAAGTATCCAAAAATAGTAAAAGTTTGTCTCTACTCCTGTTCCATTTCGGAATTTTGATGTTTTCTGATAACCTCAAAAACTTTTATCTAAACGATTTTAACATCATCTTAAAATTCAAATAATTATCTATCTAAAGATGCCAGTTTTATTGTCGTGGTATTTGTACTGTGATTTCTACATACTTTTAAAAACATTATTTTTCATAAGACCTACCATAGTTTGCAAAGAAAGTAATGATTGCAAGTTTTTACTGGACAGAGTGCAAAATGCACGTGAATAAAGGAAATAACTAAAAATGAATAGAATATTTTCCTTTGACACCAGTGGACCAATGGACACCAGTACAAATAAATAATGACTTTGATGCAATTTGTATATATTTTCATCGAATGGAATGGCAAAACTTATACTAAAAATATATTTACACTGTAAAAAATATCCGTTTTTTTTCCCGGACTTTTTCCGTATATTAGACGGTTTAAAGCTGTTTTGTTGACAAAACGGTTTTTCACCGTTTTTCGCTCCAGCCATAAACGGTTTAAAACCGTCAGTTCAAATTCTATTTTTCGTCATACGGTATTGCTTTCCGCATGATAACTTTCCCTTTTCTTAAATGTAATTTTATTGCATTCATTTCATATTTTTAATAGGGTTCCATCTCCGCTATTGTTTACACATGTTGCAGTAACCTGTTTTCAATCATGAAAGCTAACCTTAAAACACATGTTCTGGCAATAGTTGATTTTTGCACCACTAGGTGACGCCACTAGAGCTATAGTGACTTTAAAACTCAAATAGATTATTTTTACTTCATCTTATGAAGTCTCCGGTGATCTAGTGGTTAGAGCGGCTGCCTTTTATTTCTATGAACGCGATTTCGATCCCCGGCTGGGAGGAGTTAGAAGTTTTGTCACCATCTTGCATTGAAATCGTCCAAGTAAGTTCAATTAAGAATTATATTAATTGAAATTAATAATTAAGCCTTGATTAATTAACATTCCTAATTGATAATACACATCAGCACATTTAAACTCGAACAGAAGGAGAAAAACAACTCAACTCAGTCGATGACGTCACTTACTTCGATGACTTAATTTTTACGGAGAAAACTTAATTTCATACGGTAAAAAACCGTTGTGACTACGGATTTACTTCGTAACTTTTACGGTTTTGCACAACCAACCCAGCTGCCAGTTTAAAACCGTAAATTTTACTGGATTTTTTTTACAGTTTATGAGTAGGGTAGACAGGTGATAGTTGGCCATAGGGACACGTTGCCCTAGTCGCGATATTTTTAAAACTTTAAAGTATTTAACGCTGTCAGTCCAGACAAGTGTGTATTGTCTCGTCTTCCTTTTTCCACATCAGCGGCAGTGAAGAAGTAGTGTCCAATATATAACCAGCTAAATTTTCTAGTTTTTGCTAAGCTGAGTAAATTTTTTTCATTTATAAACAGGGTGTCCACACTTATCGTCGTCCAATAGCTAATTTCTAAACCGCTAGGGATAGACATATAGTTCCAATTGGAAAAATGCTTTAAATGAAAGGAAGAATTATATTTTATGTTTTTTGAGTCTATAAATATATTTCTGAAAAAGTTACGAATTCTAATTCTTTTTTCGGTCTCCCGGTCCTATCAGTCAAATTTAGTAAATTATTTTTCACACACTATCATTTTAAACAAAAAAAGTTCCACTCTTCTGCGGCTAAAATTGACCAAGTTATGGAGCTTTGAATATTGCTGACTTAGACCACTTTATACCATTTCAATAGCCACCTCGAAAACGATCCACCAATCAGTGCGCAACACTTGCTCGACGAGGCCGCTGATTGGTTTAAAATTATGAAATTCAAAGCTCCATAACTCGGCATGTTTCAGTCGCAGAAGAGTGGAACTTTTTTTGTTTACAATGTTAAAGTGTCAAAAATATTTACAAAATACGACTGATAGGACCGGGGGAACGTATAAAAAGTTAGAATTCGTAACTTTTTCTGAAATGTATTTAGTGACTCAAAAAACCTAAAATAGAATTTTTCCCTTCATTTAAAGCATTTTTCCAATTGGAACTATATGTTTATCTTTAACGGTTTAGGAATTAGCTATTGGAACATGATAAGTGTGGACACCCTGAATAATCGTTTTTTTCTTTGCTTGTAGATTACAATTTCCATTTTTACAAATAATATTCAGAAAGTAATTCTTCATTTTTACTTTATGCCTATTTTGTTTATTTAAATATTTTCAGAGTAATTCCCTACACTCATGAGAAACGAAAATGGCGCTATGGAGTTAGTTGGCCCATTTTTCTTGGGACACGTTTGCCCTGCGGGCCAACATGCACAGTGGCGCTGCTACACAGGGTTTTTCAGGATGTGTGTTATAGATCTCTATAACACACTATCTTATCTATAGATATCTAGAAGATAATATGTTTGAATATGTGGGATGGAATTGCACCAGATTTAGTCTTCGAGATAGTTGCTATGAAAAGCCATGTGGTTTCAATTTTGATTATAACTACACAACACTATTTGACGATGACCATAAAAGCTGTATCTCAGCTTCTATTGAGTAGAAATACACCAAATTTGTATATAAAACACATAATGTGGATAATAACACAACTGCGTTATTTAAATTAGTAAATTATAATAATATAGAAAAATATTTTGTGATAGTCGCTTCATACTAGTAGTGAGCTAACTTATCCTTCAATCGGGACAGGTTGGCAAAAATGACTTGGTGTCAGTTTGAGGTTTTAAATTAATACTAATAGTTAGTATATTCAAATTTTACTAAGGCGAATTCTTTCTGAAGGTACAATGATAGTGTCAGCTTGCATATATTTTTTTAATTTTCAATTCCCTTTTTTTAAAAACTCTTAGAAAAAATAATGGACTAACTAGTTCCGGTCTACCGTATGGCACTTTTGTGCATAGTTTCATTGCATAGTGAAGAAAATAATATCTGTTTAACGAATGCCACCTCCAATTAATATTTGATGCAGATTTTTAATTTTGGAGAGAAGATCACATGCTAAATTTCATCTATCTAGCTCGTCGCGATTTTCAACTATCGTGTTCATTTATTTACAGACAAGAAGGAAAATTCAAAATGTGAGTTTTTCGGACACAAATATGTCGGAAACAAGGATATTATTTGAAATTTTAAGCACAGTTTTTTTTCTTTTGATGAATATGTTACCGTTAAAGTATATAATGCAGTTATTTCATAGAATACCTAGTTATTCCATGAAACAACTGATCGTGTCCGTTAAAGTGTGTAATATGTTATTAATTTGACACTTTAACTAGTTATTCTATGAAATAACTAGGTATTCTATAAATTAACTAATGAGAGAC
>BGPR01048570.1:0-11522 GCA_013235015.1 Araneus ventricosus
TAATTATTTGAAACCGCACACTTAAAATGTTGCTTTTCAAAGATAAATAAGACGATTTGGAACCTCTAGTTGAAAATCGCAGCTTGATAACAATGTTATAGGCTTGATTCTGTCTGTCTCTTCTTAGTCTGGACGTGATTGCATCGAACTGACACATTCTTGCGTACTCAATTTATGGAAAAGAAATTGTCTGTATCCATGCGTAGTTGTTACTTGTGACTAGTTATTTCATGTGCAACAGTATAATAAGGTTTCCTTTCATGGTTTTATAAATCATCATGCTATGTGATACCAGACAACTTAGCAATATATTAATGCACAATAGCAGTCCAGTGTACGGACTCTGTCCCATAACATCGGTAAAACTCTTGTAGCGTTTTAAAAATTTTGCAGTAGTGAGAGGAGTTTGGTCAGGTGTGTGAGGAGGTCACTCCACTGGATGGTGGGGATTTTCTTCCATTTCATGTCTGCGATTAATTGCTTAAATAACCTTAAAAGATTGGTAGCAGTGGAGAATCTATCTATAACTATATTGTACGGATCTTAGAAAAAATATAGTATTGTTATAGACGTTATCGTTATAGACAGTTTGAGGATTTCGCATCCACTGTTTATGTGCATGTATTAATATACTAACATATTTATTGCGCTATTAATTCATCTTACATTATAATTTTATATAAAATGTATTTTATAAAGGAGTTTTGCAATTTTATATGTTTTCACACCGTCATTCATGGTACCTTAAATTGTTTCATTACTAGCTGTTACAAAAAATGCAAATGTCGCGCTCCTGACTGACTAGTCTTATGGTTGGGAAGAGAATTTCATAGGTAAGTATGGAATGATCAAATCAGTTGTGGCCTGACCCGCATCTTGGCTAACATTTTGGTGACTTGGCCAAATTCTATGACCTTTGCGACAAATCGAAGATTCTTACAAAATGCGATCCTTTCTGATAGGAGTGAGAGATATACTGAATGTACTAGATCATCCTACAATGGCCTACTCGGTGAGAATATAAAAGGACCGTGCTTCGGATCACATAGTGAGTTGACTGACTGGAACGACTTCTGAGTTTCTGCCGCAGCGCGAGCTGGTCAGCCAGAACTGAGCGCTATTGAAAGGGCCGTACTTGAATGTTATTAGTGACGGCTGACTGTTTGTGCTGGCAAATATGAAAGCATATTGTTTTACTTATGAATGTTGGTTCGTTGCGTATATAACTGTATAAAGGTATTTACCCGTTACCTGTGCTACGTGTGTTTTTCCTGCATATTGTGAATAAGCAATCATTCCCCATTATCCTGCGCGCTTTGACTACTTATCATACACCTACGGAACGATTTTGTAACACTATATTGTTCTACCCGAAGTGCCAAAATGCGAATGAATAAGTTATGTACAACAAAGAGTCAGAGAAATGCGGACATTCCAATAGCTGGTGTCTTCTTTTCCGGATCCCTGCTACAACAGGCTTTGGTGATTATAGTCCCATCCCCTCCCGATTCCATAATTGTTATCTCATATTCTTGACTATATAGTATGGTTTTCAAGAGAAAAATCGAGATTGTACCTACTGTATCATCCTTTCTGAAAAAAAGTAAAATTATCGCTATAGACAGGCATCTAAGAAGTGGGATTATCGCTTTGCAGGCAGATACATTGAGTAAATAGGAAATTTCAATGGGGACCAAAGAAAATATAGTTATAGAAAGTTTTATCGTTAAATATTAAATATCATTATATAAGTTTCAATTGTTGTTGTATAAAGTGAGATTGTTATGTTATGTCTAATCTTATAACACTTCTTTTATAGTATCATTTTATTTAATTTTTCACTTAACGATTTTCATCACGTAATTCATATATAAAGCCAACCCAAAACCATTATCGTGTCTTAATTGTATTTTTGTCTGCTTATTTAAAAAAAATAGGAGTTTTTTCCAAAGTAGTGATCACAACGAAAATTCAAATTTCTAGAGACAATTACATCAATAATTTAATCGATGCTCTAACATCTAATATAAGACGCAACCGCATATTTCGTTCCTGTGGTTACTTAATTAGTTTCGACAACAGTGCTTCGAACAACATCAACCTGAACTTGATTATTCTAAAAAGAACTAAAACGCTATGTAGATCGGAAAGAAGTCCACATTACTTCTTCCTATCATCATATCTGGAGAAGAAATGATATGTCGTATTCGTCAAATTGTTCTTTTAAATATGTTGTTTTGACATTAGGTAAAAGAATTCAATTGTATTTTTTTGTCTACTTTGGTACTAAAATGGGAGCTTTTTCCAAAGCAGTGACTTTCACAACGAAAAATTCAAATTCTCTAGAGACAATTGCATCACAATTTAATCGATGCACTAACATCTTAATATAAGACGCAACCGTACATTTCGCCCTGTGGTTACTTTAATTAGTTTTCCTGAGCTACTGGCAAGTCTCGAACAACCATCAAACTGAACCTGATTATTCGAAAAAGAACTAAAACGCTATGTAGATGGGAAAGAAGTCCGCATTACTTTTTCCTATCATCATATCTGGAGAAGAAATGATATGTCGTATTCGTCAATTGTTCTTTAACATGTTGTTTTGATATTAGGTAAAGTTAATTCAATTGTATTTTTTGTCTACTTTTGGTACTAAAATAGGAGTTTTTTCCAAAGTAGTGATCACAACGAAAATTCGAATTTCTAGAGACAATTGCATCAATAATTTAATCGATGCACTAACATCTAATATAAAGACGCAAACTGCATATTTACCGGTTACTTACCTAGGTTTCTGCAATAGTCGAACAACATCAACCTGAACCTGACATCTCTAAAACAGAACTAAAACGCTATAGATTGGTACAAAGTCCACATATTCTTTTTCCTATCACCATCTGAAATGTTCTATTAAGGTCGTGGCCTGTCAATTGTTCTTTTAACATGTTGTTTTGACATTAGGTAAAGCTAATTCAATTGTGGCTTTTGTCTACTTTTGCACAAAATATGTTTTTTTTCCAGTGATCGCCAACGAAAATTCAAATTTCTAGAGACAACAGATCAATAATTGTCCGATGCACTAACATCTAATATAAGACGCAACCGCATATTTTGTTCCTGTGGTTACTTAATTAGTTTCGACAACAGTGCTTCGAACAAACATCAACCTGAACCTGATTAGTCTTGAAAAGAACTTAAAATGCTATGTAAGGATTGAAAGAAGTCCGCATTACTTTTTTCCCTCTACTGTCATATCTGGAGAAGAAACGATATGTCATTGTCAAATTGTTCTTTTAACATGTTGTTTTGACAGCTAGGGTAAAGTTAATTCAATTGTATTTTTTTTAATACTTTAAAAAATTAAAATAGAGTTTTTTCCAAAGTAGTGATCACAACGAAAATTCGAATTTCTAGAGACAATTGCATCAATAATTTAATCGATGCACTAACATCTAATATAAGACTTTTTTGCAAATTCTATATTTTGTTCCCGTGGTTACTTAATTACTGGGCAATGTGCTTCGAACAACATCAACTTGAACCTGATGATTCTGCAAAAAAACAGAACCAAAACGCCAAGTATAGACGGAAAATAAAGTCCACATTTCTTTTTCCTCATCACCATATCTGGGAGAAGAAATGATATGTCAGAATTCGGCTTTTCACCGTTCTAATATGTTTTGGTAATAGTAAAGCATCCACTTTGTATTTTTGTCTACTTAAAAAATTAAAATAGAGTTTTTTCCAAAGTAGTGATCACAACGAAAATTCGAATTTCTAGAGACAATTGCATCAATAATTTAATGCTGAGGTACCAATATCATATAAGACGCAAACGCGCATATTTTGTTCCTCTGTGGTTACTTAATTAGTTCTGGCAACAGTGTTTTGAACAAATACTCAACCTGAACCTGATGATTCTAAAAAAGAACTAAAACGCTATATAGATTAAAAATAAAGTCCATTTCTTTTCCTATCACCACATTCGGAGAAGAAACATATGTCGTATTCGCTCACTGTTCTTAACATGTTGCTTTATTACTAGGTAAAGTTAATCAACCCGTATTTTTGTCTACTTTGGTACTAAAATAGGAGTTTTTTTTCCAAAGTAGTGATCACAACGAAAATTCAAATTTCTAGAGACAATTGCATCAATAATTTAATCGATGCACTAACATCTAATATAAGACGCAACCGCATATTTCGTTCCTGTGGTTACTTAATTAGTTTCGGCAACAGTGCTTCGAACAACATCAACCTGAACCTGATGACTGAAAAAAAGAACTTAAATCGCTATGTAGACTTTGGTGAAGTCTACTACTTTTTCCTATCATCATATCTGGAGAAGGAAATGATGGTCAAATTGCCTACCTTGTCTCTTTAAATATGTTGTTTCAGTATTAGGTAAAGTTAATCTAATGTATTTTGTCTACTTTGGTACTAAAATAGGAAGTTTTTCCCAGTAGGATCAAGGTTCATAAATTCGAATTTCTAGAGACAAATTGCATCAATAATTTAAATTGATGCACTAACATCATTTATAAGTGACGCAAACTGCATATTTTGGCTCCTGTATATTTAATTAGTTTCGGCAAATATGCTTCAGAACAACACTCAACCCTGAACCTGAGATTCTAAAACAGAACTAAAAACGCTATATAGATTGGTACAAAGTCCTTACATTTCTTTTTCCTATATCTGGAGAAGAAACATATGCTCTATCTGTCAATTGTTCCTTAACATGTTGTTTTGACATTGTGTAAAAGTTAATTCATCGGTATTTTTTATTCTGTTTTTGCACTAAAATAGGAGCTTTTTTCCAAAGTAGGCATCACAACGGTACCTGACTTTCTAGAGACAATTGGAATATTGAATTTAAATCTGACGTAACAACATTCAATAAGACGCACCGCATATTTGTTCCGGGTTACTTTCATCACTGCAACAGTGGCTGAACAACATCAACTGAAACCTGATGATTCTAAACAGAACAAACCATAGATTTGCACAAGTCCATTTCTTTTTTTCCTATCATCATATTCTGAGAAGGAAATGATATGTCGGTCTACCAATTCTGTTTCTGAACAGGCGTTTGGTGATGAAAAGGCAATCACAATTGTATTTTATCTGCTTTGGTACTAAAATAGAATTTTTCCAAATTAGCATCACAAATTTAAAATTCGAATTTCTGGGAGATACCAACAATAATTAATCGATGCACCACATCTAATATAAGACGCAACCGCATATTTTGTTCCTGTGGTTACTTAATTAGTTTCGGCAACAGTGCTTCGAACAACATCAACCTGAACCTGATGATTCTAAAACAGAACTAAAACGCTATATAGATTGGTACAAAGTCCACATTTCTTTTTCCTATCACCATATCTGGAGAAGAATATAAATGGCTTCGTCAATGTTCTTAACATGTGTTGTTTTGACATATAAAAGTTAATTCAATTGTATTTCTTTTTGTTCACTTTTATTCTAAAATAGGAGTTTTTTCCAAAAAAGTAGTGACTAAGCAACGAAAATTCGACTTCTAGAGACACCGTATCAATAATTAATCGATGCACTATCTAAATAGACGCAACCGCAGCTTTTGTTCCTGTGGTTACTTAATTCAGTTTCAGCAAATAGTGCTTCGAACAACATCAACCTGAACCTGATGATTCTAAAACAGAACTAAAACGCTATATAGATTGGTACAAAGTCCACATTTCTTTTTCCTATCACCATATCTGGAGAAGAAATGATATGTCGTATCACACCTGTTCTTTACGTTGTTTTCATATTAGGTAAAGAATTAATGGTATTTTTGTCTACTTTGGTACTAAAATATGTTTTTTCCAAAGTAGTGATCACAACGAAATGAATTTCTAGAGACAATTGCATCAATAATTCTAACGGATGCCTAACATCTTAACGCAAGACGCAACCGCATATTTGTTCTGTGGTTACTAATTAGTTTCCGGCAACAGTAAGTCAGAACAACACTAACCTGAACCTGATGATCTAAAGAACTAAAAAATGCTATATAGATTGGTACAAAGTCCACATTTCTTTTTTTTCTCCTATCACCATATCTGGAAGAAAATGATATGTCGTAATTGTCAAATTGTTCTTGTTACAAGTTGTTTGCAATAGGTAAAGGTAATCAATTGTATTTTTATCTGCTTTAAAATTAAAAATATAAATTTTTTCAAATTAGTGCATCACAACGAAAATTAAAACTTTCTAGAGATAACAATAATTTAATGATGCAATTCAACATTCAATATAAGACGCAACCGCCATTTTGTCTCCTGTGGTTACTTAATTAGCTCTCGGCAACAGTTTCTAATAACATCAACCTGAACCTGGGATGATTCTAAACAGAACTAAAAAACACAGGTTAGATTGGTACAAAGTCCACATTTCTTTTCCTAATACCATCTGAGAAGAAAATGATGTATTCTGTCAATTGCTCTTACCATGTTGACACAGGTAAAAGCACCAATTGTATTTTCGGTCTTTACTTACAGTTCAAAACAGGAGTTTCTTTTCCCAAAGTGAAAAGATCACAAACGAAAATTCGAATTCTAGAGACACCTGCATCAATTTAATTTAATCATTTTACCAAGATCTAACATAAGACGTAAACCGTATTCTGTCTCTGTGGTTACTTTAATTAGTTTCAGCAACAGTGCTGAACAACATCAACCTGAACTCACGATTCTAAAAAAACAGAACTAAAACGCTATATAGACGGTACAAAGTCCATTATCTTTTCCCATCACCATATCTGGAGTAAGAAATGATGTCGGCCTGTCAATTGTTCTTTACTATGTTGTTTTGGTATTAGGTAAAGGTAATTCAATTGTATTTTTTATCTGCTTTTGGTACTAAAATAGGAATTTTTTCCAAATTAGTGATCACAACGAAAATTCAAATTTCTAGAGACAATTGCATCAATAATTTAATCGATGCACTAACATCTAATATAAGACACAACCGCATATTTTGTTACTGTGGTTACTTAATTAGTGTCGGCAACAGTGCTTCAAACAACATCAACCTGAACCTGATGATTCTAAAAAAGAACTAAAACGCTATATAAATCGGAAAGAAATACGCATTTCTTTTTCCTATCATCATATCTGGAGAAGAAATGATATGTCGTATTCGTCAATTGTTCTTTAACATGTTGTTTTGACATTTGTAAAGACAGTTATTGATAACCTTTGTTTTAAATTTTAAAAAATAAGCTTTAAGAGTGAAGTGATGTCAGTAATAGTGGTGTTAATTGTTCATCCGTAGGGTATCGATAACCGATTTTACACTATTTATTCTCAATAAACTGCAAATACTTCCAGGTACAATTTTTTTAGGAACCCTTTATTCAGCTCAAAGTAGATAAATTCAGGAAAATTTACAATGAATCATAACTTGATTAAACTATTTTTACTATTTTTTTTCATGATTTAGTAATATAAATATTGCCTTAAAGGTGTCAGTAACTGTTTTGTTTATCCTGACAGTACAAGCTTCTAAGATCTTTTAATTTTTAACAATGGACTGCAAATTTTTATTGGGTTCATTAAAAATTTCAATATCGCTGTGATGTCAGCCTCTTAATATGAAAAAGAATGAATCTCATTATGCATGACTGCTTTGAATATAATTGTATGATGCCACTTGGAAAAAGTATTAGTAAATGTGCCAAAATAAAGGTTTAAGTGTCATGCAGAGTGAGATAAAGCAGTATGTGGTGTGAATTTCTGTATTTGCATACCTTTATTTAGCTTCACTTGTTTCTTGTTTGTAAAGATGGAATCTTGTAAACGATTTTTCGTTCACTTCCTGATGTGCCAGAGTTTTGAAATTTTGTACACTTGTGTGTTCTCGATGTCAATACATTACTTGAAAACTTTAAGAACTTAATTGCATGCTAATCAATCAATCAATTTAATTAAATTTTAGTTCCATCCTATTGGCGCCACTGGGTTGTGAATTGAAGAAAAAAAATTCTAGATTTTCTAATATTCATAATAATAAGTTATAAATTAAAGACTAAAAATTAGAAAATAATGTTAAAACTCTACTTTTTGGAATACTAATAAAAGTTTGTTTTTAAAACTGCTTTTTAATAAATTTATTTACTGTATGCTACGGGAAACAATCAGAAATCATTGTCTATGCATCTTTTGAGACTTAATTATAGGCATGGATCTTATTTTTGATATTTAATCGCATAACTTTGTTTTAAATATTATTTGTTAAATAATCTTTTCTGTCAGGATTGATCAATCAATGATTTCAAAAAATAATCTTCCATGATCTTAAAGGACAGTTCTTAACGAAACGTATCAATTAGTTATAACTCTAAGTAAAATTCAAAATTATATAAATACTACCCAATTAGCACAAGATACCTGAAAGTCTCCATACAATGTCTTTACGATGTTACGCGACATTCAGAATATTGTAGCAACATCATGGAGATATCGCAGAATATCTTTTGGCCAATAGGATACGCTTTAAGCCTTTTAAAAACACTTCTCTAATATTTGTAAATAAAAGAAACACATAAACAAAATTATTCAAACTACAGTCTGTACATTCATTATAGCAGTTAGTAGAGTCAGCAGTGAGCTAAGTCAGTTAGTAGAGCTTACAGAAACCAAGATTAGAAACAATATTTTAATAAAACCCATCTGTTTTTGTTTCGTTTAGGATTAAAATGAAGCAGATAAAAAACGAATGTTACAGCTATATGTTTGCTATCAATAGATGGAGCTAGGTGTGCTAGCTTCTAAACTTAATATTTTTTCTTTCTGATTTGCTTCGATGGCATTGTTTTTACTGGTATTTTTGGCAGAAGGTAATGTTATTTTATCTTCCTTTTCTTTATTGGATTTGTTAAGGAAGACTTTCTGAAGTTTTTCTTATTTAAGAAAGGTATTTTCCTACATTATTTCAAGTATTGGATAAATTCAGGCCACAGAGGGAATATTATTTGAGTATTAAATCATTCCCTTGACAGAAAATTTATCCAGATTAGAACTCCGATGGCGAGTGGCTCTTTGAAAAAGTTCGCCATTTGAGTTCCCTTTCATTTTTTTTCCATTTGATTTGTTTTATCTTGATGTGTTATAATTTTAACGAAGCGTGATTTCTATTGTTTTATTGTATCCTAATTGGTTAGTTGATTATAGGCAACATTATTAATGCAATAACTGGATGCTGCTCGCAAAAAGTATAATGTTATTGATATTGTTTACTTCTTCTGTAATTTCTTTATTGTATAATTAAAATATCTTTCTTTTGTATTTTATTGGAAGTTGATGCATTTTTGCGCCATTCTGTTTAATGCAAAGTTTAATTTTTAATATCTCTTGTTAAGTTATTTCACTTGTACTTACTATCTCAAAAGAATACTGATTGTATCTAGTTATGCATTTAATCTTGATAAATTAAAAACATTGCTCATTAATTTGCTCTACGATCATTAGAAGACAGCAGATTTTTTTGCGAATTTTAAGAATCATTACGCAAACTCGAATAGAATTTTGCTCTTAATTAAAGGCTTTAAAGATATTCATACTTTTTTTTTATCTTCTCATTTTCTTTTTGCTTTTCGATCTATCTTCGCTTCTCACAAATAGTGATGGAATATTTCAAAGGAAAACATATATAATAGAGAGTCCATAAAAAGAAGCTCTTTCTATTACTGCCTATTTTTGTGTTTATGTAATCTCATTTTGTGGTTGCAGATGTTGTGTCGCTTAAGAAAGAGGTCTAAAATAATAAATCATTTAAATTTTTTTTTATTAGTGCACTAAAAAGTGAATATTTTATTTTTATTATTTTCTACTTCTAGTCTTTAATTGATAACCCATTTTTATATATATTATGGAATCTTGAAATCAAGATTTTCTCAAATTTACTAGAAATTGGCGCCACTATTATGAAGGCAAATTTAATTAAATTAAGTGATCAAGTGACAATTAAGTTATGACAATATTAAAATAATGTATTGTCATGAGGAATACGCAAATGTGCAAAATATTCAGAGGTTTAGTTCATCAGAAAACAAACGAAAAATCGTCTGTAAATTTACATCTCTATAAAGATGTAAATTTACAGACGATTTCACAACAAGATTACAAACAGGAAATAAGTCAAATTATATAAAAGCGTTTGAACAATGAATTACTATTTTGAAAAGATTTGTAAAAATTAAGAGAATGTGCAATTTATATTAGAATGAAATTCAGTCTTCCTTTTTCTCCAATTTGTATGAAATCTTCCAAATTTTATTTCGAGTTTGTGTGTTATTTTAAATTGTGATTAAATATGATTCTATTTTTTGAATTATAAAATAGACGAAAGATTGTTCGGAAGCTGATGTATTATTTATTCTGATCGATACGAATTCTAATCAGTCTGGAAATTAAATGACAGAGAAGTAGCCATTTTAATATTTTGAAAAGGTTACGATAATAATAATAATTCTATACAGTAGAAATGAAACAAAATAGTGTCCCTCCAAAGGAAAATAATAAAAATATTGCTAAACGCTATAGTTGTAAATCTTTATCAGCAATCTGCCAATTTTTATCAATAAACTGTCAGTTCTTTTCCCTTATCTGCCCATTTTTTAAGCCTAAAAATATTAAAATACTTAATTGATTACGTGTAAAAAATACGGGTGTTATTAATATGGTGTTGGTTGAGCCATCTTTTTTTTCTGCTAGATGGCTTGGAATATCTCGATACTCCGATCAACGAATTGGCTGGCTTTAGGATTAAGCTCGATCGTCGATTAGCTTGGTGAAGAGAAGGAAAGTAATTAACCACGATTAAAAGAAATGTTTTTTTTGTATTTTTTTCCCTTTCCAAGAAAGAAAGAAAAACGGGGAGAATCTCTTATCCAATTAGGGTATGTAGCTTACAGTGGAAAGATCGGTTTTTCGGCTAGCCAATTCATAAATATTTTTTCTTGGTTCACTGGATGTTTTAATTACGATAGCATATGGTTGAATTAAAAATATATGGTTGGAAAGAGAAAAAAAAATGGCATCTTTTTAAATACCTCAGACGATAATAAAAAATGAAAGAAGGAATTTGATGGGGGAAAACCATATTACATTCAGGGAGAAAATAGTTTATGTCAGTTTCATGAAATGAATAGATTGAATTAGAAAATTAAATTATTTGTCAAGAAATGTCATTGTTAATTGCTCAGTTTCTGGTACAAGCGTTATATTCTTATTATTTTCTGTCAAAAAATATGGATGTTGGATTTATTATTCCTTTAATAAGAATCCCACAATGACATGATGCTATTACATTTACCTGGTTTGTTAGTCAGCAAATGTTTATCACGAACCAACTTAGAAGGGTAAAAATAAATTTAAAAAATTTTTTATTGAAAAACAAAAAAAGCTTATAGTTTCTTTTTAAGGAAACAGAAATAGAGCGAAACGCAAATAACCTTACAATAATTAGCAGATGACTGACGACGATTAGTTTAA
>BGPR01048571.1:0-11521 GCA_013235015.1 Araneus ventricosus
CTATTGTACTTCGTTCAGTTGTGTACTATGGTGCGATGGAGGCGAAGATGATGAAGATAAAATGATCATGATGCAGAAATAACAAACCTCCTTATGATGAAATGCTAAATCATTAATTTTAATATAAAATGATTTTTTTTAAAATTGAAAATACAATTATTCCCGGACAATGTTTTGTTTTATTCTTGTTTTCCTTTCAGATTTCTTTTTGATGGGTAAAATATATAAAACAAATAGATATTAATTACAAAATAAAGGTGTGATTAATTACTTTTTTAATAATATTTGTGTTTATGAATTTAAAATCTGTTTTTTGTAGTTTAAGTATTTCAAAATGTGAATTCTATTTAACGAATTTTCCATATAACGAACTTTTTTTTTTGGAGAGATTTAGCGACTTCGTTAAATAGAGGTCCGACTGTAATTCTTTGCTGATTTGACGGCAAGTTGTAAATACAGCAGAATCCAGGAATCTAACTATAATTGGGGCTGACCTCTGTTCGATTCCAGGGGAATTCCGGTTATCCGAAACATCAGTAAAATATCCTTGATCTACCAAATCGGTAGAATATTGACTCTGGGTGCTCTGTGTAGGCGTACGGAAGAGCACGCGGCGTCGCTCGCTACGGTGACAAAAAGGTTAGGGTAAAAAGATATCACGAGTTTGTTTCTACTCATTAAGATGCTGTATTCATTCTTAAGACCGTTCGAACACTTCTTTTAAGTACTGATGTAAGTTTCGAACTAACTACCAGCTAATGGATAACTTTAATGATGTTGATTCCATACAAGTGGCCATCTGGTTGGTAACATCAGAAAAGGGATTCCAAGATTCTAGAAGATTTATAGGCGCGGTGGCCTGGTGGTAAGGTCTCGTGCCGGAGGGCTCCAGGTTCAGAGACCCGATTACGCGAAGAATCCGCCGTGTATGGGGCCTGTTGCACGTAAATCATACGTAGTGGTCAAACGTCCTCCCGTTGGTGTGGCGTGGAAGCTTGGAGAGGGGGGTGCCAGCTCAGGTGTCGTCCTCGTCATTTGACCGAGGTTCAAAATTACGAGGTCCGTCCCAAAATAGCCCTCGTGTTGCTTCAAAACGGGACGTTAATATAACTAAACTAAACTAAACTAGAATATTTATAATAATGAATTACAAATTAAAGGCTAAAATGCAGAAAAAAATTGCAGTAGAACCCCGGGGATCTGAACTATAATTGGGGCTGACCTCTGTTCGAACTATCAGTATTCGGACTATAAGTAGAGTATTAATTCTGGGTGCTCTGTGAAAGCGTACGGAAAGAGCACGCGGCGATTCGCACGGTACTGTGGGAAACAAGTTGAGGGTGAAAAGATATCTGAGTTTAGTTCTACTAATTAAGGTGATGTATTCATTCTAAAGACCATTTCGAATCCTTTTATACTTTCTCGTCTACGAAGCATACAAAGAGAAAGTGTTGTAATCGTCAAAAAATTCGAACTCGAGATTTTGACGAATCTCCACGTTTTAGACCTCCCTGAGTCCGAAAAACACAATTTTGGAATTATGTCTGTCTGTCTGTGAACACGATAACTCGAAAACCATTAGAGCTACGGGGATGAAATTTGGTATGTGGTCTTTAAACATCATTTGTAGGTTTCTGTCAAATTTTGGACAAAATACGTCAACGGGAAGTCTGTCTGTCTGTATGTCCGAAGTCATGTGAACACTATAACTGAAAAACTTGAATAGCTAGCTGGATAAAATTTGGTACACAGTTTTACCGTCATGAATGTAGGGACGTATAAAAGTTTGGGCCAAATCCGTCAAAGGGTTGACTGTGTGTCGGTCTGTATAATTTACTATTGAAACCATTCCGTTATCTCCACGCGCATGCGTACTGGAAGCAAATTTCTGTGCACGCTAAAGGAGCGAATTACGTCAGTTTGTCCTTGAGACGGCAAGAGTGAATCCTAGCAGTGTGCGATTCTTTACCTATATATTTTTCAATCACTATAATGAAAAACCTTCTGATATATAGTCATTGGATTCTGGATAACAGTAGGTTCGAATTTTTTTAGCCACGCAGGGGAAGGAGAAACGGTACCTTTTTGGGGAAGTATACGAGAAAGATTAGGGGAGAACACTCCCGCTAGTTAAGTTAGGAATAAATGTTACCTTTATTTCTGATTCGTAATTGTTATTTTGCCTTCATTTTCCAGTAAATTTCTTTCAGAAAATTTAAAAAGTTGCTCGAATTATCCGGAATTTGGGATTACCGGGGTTCTGCTGTGCTCTGCACTTTTTCTGAAATAAGAAAGAAAGGATAATGCCAAAAAAAATCTGAACGCAGCGATCAAAATGTGAAAGCTAAACCTATTTTCTCAAAATCTAAAATTCAAAGCTTCGATGCAATCTTTGATGTCTTTCCTGCGATAAGGATAAGAAAAATGACAAATCGGTCGTGTACGTATAATGACACACCACTTGCCTTTTAGAGTACGCCACACGTGTAGAACTGTCACAAATGCGTGCATCACTCCGCAATTGCACGGAGTGTAATCTTTCTATCGCACTACAGATGAGTGTGACAATGGCATCTTGTACACTGTAACCGTGGTTCTTATGTAACTCATAATATAGTGATGCATATCTGTATGTCTTAAATTTTGCTTTTTCAAAATTCAATATGAATAATTAAAAATTAAAAAATTAAATATTAAAAATTAATAATTAGATTTTTGACTTGATGTTGGTAGGTTTTTAATAAAGGAATTTTAAGTAAGGGATTGTTAATCTGTTATTAGTGTTAAATTAAAATTTAACTTCAAAATAAATAATCTCAATTGTTTTTTCTACGTTCTGATTTACACAATCGCGGCGAATCAATAACAGCAAAAACCAGTGGGAGTGGCCTCCCCGAAACTTTCTCGCATACGACCAGTAATGTGGGGTGAGTAAACACCCAGTGGGTAGGTAAATATTCTTGGGGTATTTACCCAAGCCCTGGTTATTTTGAAAAAAATTATAAACGATGATTTACAATGAAACATATCAAATTCATGAATTCCCCAAAACTTAATATTTTGAAAAAAAAAAAAAAGCGTATGTTTTCAATTTTTAAGTGCGCTGAGGCAACTTTATTAATTTTAATTTTTACGTGCGCAACTTTATTTAACGTTTTTGAGTACGAAATCTTACTACAGAATGTTATCACGCAAGATTTCACCATATCTTTCATCTGGAACGAAGTCAACGTTCAGGGGGTTGCCATAATTTCCGAAGCGCGTGCGAGCGACTCGCTACAATTTAATTCGCAGACCGCCAAGGTCAAACGTCAACTAGACTAACTTGAGTGAAATAAGCGAAACGGTCGCCAACACACAGTCGTAATGTGCATTTTGAACTAAATATGCCATTTGAGCACCTGTTTTTTAACCGATTGAGATGAAATTTGGGCGCAGATCTATAATTAATGTTACCATCCGTGATAACAAGTTATATTTATCTAAGCCTAAGGGCTTATGAGATACAAGTATGCGATTATACAGACCGACAGACAGTCAACCCTTTGATGAATTTGGCCCAAACTTTTATACGGAAATACATTCATGACGATAAAACTGTGCACCAAATTTTATCCATCTAGCTATTCAAGTTTTTGAGTTATAGCGTTCACGTGGCCGTGGACATACAGACTGACAGACTTCCCGTTGACGGATTTTGTCCAAAATTTGATAGAAACCTACAAATTATGTTTAAAGACCACATGCCAAATTTCATCCCTGTATCTTTAATAGTTTTCGAGTTATCGTGTTCAGAGACAGACAGACATAATTCCAAAATTGTGTTTTTCGGATTCAGGGAGGTCTAAAACGTGGAGATTCGTCAAAATCTCGAGTTCGAATTTTTTGACGATTACAATACTTTCTCTTTTTATACTTAGTATACGAGAAAGTAAAAAGTGCAGGTTTAAAATAAGTACGGATGTAGAGAAATTATTATCGTTTTTAATCTAAAGAAAAATTTCATACTACAATATTAATTTTTTATTTACCATGAATTATTCTTACTTTTTTTAAAAAAAAAAAATTATTTTCAAGTTTTGGGGTCGTGAAAAAATTTCTGCTACGGAGAAACGTTTTAAACTGCGTTCCTAACGTCTCTGGGTCAGCGGTTTTTACTTTCTCGTATACGAAGAGAAAATATTGTAATCGTCAAAAAATTCGAACTCGAGATTTTGACGGATCTCCACGTTTTAGACCTCCCTGAGTCCGAAAAACACAATTTTGGAATTATGTCTGTGTGTCTGTATGTCCTCTGTGAACACTACAACCAGAGCCGTACCGAGGTGATCCTGCGGCCTTGGCGAAACTGGCAAATCTGCGCCCTTACGTGACACATTTTCATTAATTTTTTATCCCTTCTATAAACGACGAAACTACGACGCCCAACCCGGAAAAAACTGCATTTCTGCAAATATTTTTATGCACAAATTTAGCATATTTTATGATTTATTAAATAGTGTTAAAAGCATGGAAAGTCGCTTCCCAGCAATGCGAGTCTTATGGTTGGGAAGAGAGTTTTACAAGGCTAAGCATGGAGTGACCTCAGCGACAGTTATGGCACCCTGACCTTGGCGACAAATAGATGATTCCCGAAAATGCAACCCTTTTCTCGATATTACTACTAGGAAAGGAAATACACGAGAAAATACCATGTGAAGTCACGGCCTGTCGGAGAGAATATTTAAGGACGACGCCTAGATCAGAGGAGTGTCTTTATCGACTGGGATCGCCTTGGAGAACGAATGCCTTTGGAGGTCTACCCGCAGTGCGAGCTGGTGAGCTGAGCGCTATTGAAGGTGCAGTTATTGTCTACTAGTTATTAGTTATTTGCTGACTGTTGTGTTGTTAGGTAACAAAGTGCTGAACTGTTATTACCTGCGAATTGTTGTCTGTTTACATTGGTAATCTGTGCAAGAACTATTGTTTCCTGTACCTGTGCTACGTGTTTTCCTGCATATTTGTAAATAAATCTTCATTCTCCATTATCCTGCGTGTTGGACCGTTTACACCATACACCCACAGTAAGACATTTTGCAACAATAGGTTTAATAAAAATTACGCATTCTTAAAAAATACTTTAATGAACTATATTCATGAAAAATACTATACACAACAAAATAAATGTATCATCAAATAAATTACAAATTGCACATTTTCTAAAAGAGAGAAAATAAAACAATCTATATCTTAATGCTTATTGCAGCTATCGAACATTGGCTTTTGTATGATGCATAATAAAGAAGAGAATTTATTTACTTCGCACTATTTATAGTGCATAAGTACATAAATTACTATTTAGAAATAAAAGAAATTAGAGCTGAAATTAAGAGTTGAGTATATATGAGCTGAATTCAAATTTTATTAATATCAAATTACTTTTTCTAGATCAGAGGTTCCCAATCTGTGGTACGCGGAGGACAAGTTAGAGGTACTCAAAAGTGATTTTGGTAATGGTGGAAAACATAAAATATAAGAATATTCTAGAATTTCGTTTCACCAGGTTCGTTTGAAAAATGAAAATCTTAAGAGTTCGAAAGCCTATTTAAGGAATAAGAAAAAAGAGAAAGTAGATTAATATCTAGTAATTGAGTGATTGTTAGTTTTTGTCATATATATTAATATGAAATTATTACAATGCTATTTTCATTTGTTTTGACATTGAACAATTACTGTTTTGAAAAATGGAATAAAATGTCAATTAAAAATCATAAATTTTATTAAGTTCATAAGAGTCGTTTGATTCTTAAGCTAACCTAAGTCCTTGGAGTTATTAATAAAAACCTCTTTTCGCGAAGAGGTGGTTGGGTACGGGAATTGACAGTAAGATAATATAAGTACATTTTAATTTTTTTCTTAGTCAAGACGTCAAAAAACCCCCCTGAATTACAATAATTGCGAAATTAACATGATACTAAAAATCTCTAATTCGATAGCAAAAGATAAAACAAAATGCATATGTCAATTATCTCATTATAATTGAAGAGAGAAAATATAATCATTAGTGGCGAAAAAGAAAATATTTCACTGTATAAAACTTACCAAATGAAATAAAAATCACTTTATTCAATGAGCTTGGGTTGAAAAATATATTTCAAAAAGTATATAAGGAAAAACTGCGGGTAACTGAAAATCTACTTTGGAACTAGAGTAGTTAAATGTATCAAAGTGACTACATTTTGTTCACCTTAATTTTTACAATGGTTAAGGATCATGTGATTTAATATCACAAAAAGCCATCAACCCGCCCTGCCTTGGCACCCGGGTTTACATTGAATGACTGGCCGCCACGACTTCATCGGGCACTGTGGTCCGCACATAATAGCCCTTATTACGAGCGTCTCATGCGACTACCTCCCATTTTACCTGGGTACGATCCGCCGTCGGAGATGAGCCCTAAGAGCCACACCACCTTTACTGCATCCACCAAGGGTGCAAGGAAATGCTTACTTATTCGTCAGCTTCTCATCCGTTACTTCGCCATGCTGGCATCATGTGATTAATTATACGATTATATAAAATAAGGAAATTAGTGATAATGTGATTAAATAAGGAAATTAGTTTGTCATTTTAAAATTGAAAAATATTGTTGCAAATCATACAATTTTTAAATTTCTTTAAATTAAAAGGAAAAAAATGTACAGTTATTAAATTGGTATAATTAAAAAAATATTTTTTGAATTTTAAAATGACGTAAAAAGTCATTTTTGAGATGATATTTTGGAAAAATACGGCGAAAAAACTTCAAAATCTTGCCTACTTTTTTACTAACTGAAATTTTAGTTATCTTTTGAGCTTTGAAAAGTTGATAGTGATTCTACTCTTGTTTTGAAGAGCATATGGGCCAAATTTCCTCAATATCAAGCTAAAATGTCGATTTTTTTTTAAAAAAAAGACAAATAATATTCATCTTTGTATGCATTATTGGAAAGTAAAATTTTATGGTTAAATTAGTTACAATTATCATGGGAAGTAAAATCAAGGAGATCATGAATTTGATGTAGAATAGTTGCATTAGATTTTTATGCAATAAACTCTAACAAGAAATACTATAATGTTAATTTTATATTTTGCTTGTAATCATGCTTTTCTATGTATTTTTTTACTTCTAATAAAAACGCATGTATGCATAGGTTACTGTCTGTTGGCGTTTTACAAGACAGACCGTTGAGCCTAGAGCTGCCAAATTTTGTACAAACGTACTATGAAGGGTGGTAAAGTACACCTCAGTGAGTTTTTAAAAACTTTAATTAATTAAAACTTAAGAAAGAATCGGGGTGGGAGGGTTCAGCGATAATAGCCGGAAATATTGTCGTTTAAAAATAATTTCTTCACCGTCTTACATTTAAAAAAAATTATCTTTCAAATGATAATAGTCTATTTGTCGAGTAATTTTTTTCTTAAACTTGACAATTTTTAAAAGAAATATTTTTATCTATTATTTACAACAATGCTGGATTGAAAGTCAAACCAACTTCACTGATTCATCAAATCTTTAATTTAATATTTCTCTTAATGTTTAATTTAATGTTTCTCTTAAGTTAAAAAACGTGATATAAAAATTTATTTTGATTATTACAATATAAAGCCTTCTTTTGTTGTAATGAAATGCTGCCATTTTAGTTGCTTTTCCAGTTTTTTTAGTCTAATTTTTTGTGAATTCTTTGCTACTTGAAATAAATTTACTATTTTAATAGATTTACTATATTATTTCGATAGGTTTACATTTTACCTATGATCTAAAATTCCTTTTTTCACTTAGGGCAGATAATCTTCAATGGAAAACCATACAATCTATTTATTTGTAATAATTAGGTAAAACATTCAAGTTATAGTCAGATAAATAAAGTATAATAAATGTAATTTAAATCTGAACTATGTATGATCGAAATAAAAATTAATTTTCATTAAATTTAATGATATTAAAGAGCCATTCTGCCTAAGATTTTTTAAACAATTGAATGTAAAAATAAAAGTCATTAATTTTATTAGATGCAAAACATATTGCCTTAAAATTTAGTTCAAATTAGCTTGCGAAAAATTAAAT
The DNA here is from genome assembly GCA_013235015.1 of Araneus ventricosus. Lineage (NCBI taxonomy): Eukaryota > Metazoa > Arthropoda > Arachnida > Araneae > Araneidae > Araneus > Araneus ventricosus. Next base: position 8,087 of record BGPR01048571.1, read on the forward strand.
AAGTTGATGTTTTTAAAATTCGTTGTCATAAATAATATATTAAAATTGGTTGGAATAAATAATATATAATTAATAAAATGGGAGAATCAGCTGACAGTAGAAGGCGATTAGTATTTAATACAACAAAAGCAATTTAAAAATGCAGAAATAATCATCAATCAAATCAGAAATCACCATCAGATACAAACTTTTTATGTAGCTAGAACTGTTCTTTACCCTATTGTTGAAGAACACAACTGTGGAGAAATGGACAATCTCTGTCTGAAATGCGGAGGGTTGTATTTCCGGGATAAAAAGAATACCAGAGGAATTTACACTCATTGTTGTCATAATGGAAATATAATTGAGCAGGCTTCAGTTTATCCAGTGGAAATGAAAGGATTGATGGATAGTTCCGATGAATTATCAGTGCATTTCAAAACTAACATAAGGTCGTACCAGTGCTTCAATGGGTGCACAGATTGTACCGTCTACAGGGAGATTAGCGTATTGCTTCAGAATTCATGGCCAAATTTATCACAGGACCTCTCGTCTACACCCAGCTGAAGCAGGAGGTGAAAACACTAATACAACACACTTCAACAATATTATAACACACATTAGACATGTGTCACGTGACCTCAGCTATTATTCGATTTAGCCCGTGCAACGCCGGGTCATACAGCTAGTTAGTATTGTTTAGTAATGTATTATTTTATATGATATGTTTATTTACTTTGTGCTAAAAGTAACTTTTACTCGTGCTTTATACATTTTTAAACCTTTTTTTTCATTTTTTGTAATAAACTTTTTTATAATATCTATATTTTTTATTTCCTTTTTTGAGTTAGAAATCCGCCCAATTTAAAATCGTTGATACTATGTCTTAAAAATTGAGTTTGAGTGCAATTTATTCAATTTATAGTTCTATGTACAAAGTGAAAAATTTATAGTTCCGTGAACAAAGTGAAAAATTTATTGGGCAAAGTATCAAATTTATAGTGCAAGGTATTTGAATTATAACTCAAAGTATTCGAATTATAGTGTAAAGTATTCGAAATATAGTTCCATGAATCAAGTGTAAAGTATAAAATTTATAGTGTGAAGTATTCGAATTATAGTGTAAAGTATTCGAATTATAGTGCAAAGTATTCGAATTATAGTTCTATGATCCAAGTGTAAAGTATCAAATTTATAGTGCAAAGTATCCGAATTATAGTTCAATGTACCAAGTGCATGCTATCTAAATTGAAGTGCAATTATATATTTCCCTTTTGGAATTATGTCTGGTTGTGAACACGATAACTCCAAAACTATTAGAGCTACGGGGATGAAATTTGGTATGTGATCTTGACACATAATTTATAGGTTTCTATCAAATTTTGGACAAAAATCGTCAACGAGAAGTCTGTCTGTCCGCTGTCATGTGAACGCTATAACTCAAAAACTTGAATATCTAGATAGATAAAATTTGGTACACAGTTTTATCATCATGAATGCAGGTCCGTATAAAATTTTGGGCCAATTCTGTCAAAGGGTCGACTGTCTGTCGGTCTGTATAATTTACTGGAAACAATCTTCTGTGCACGCGAAAGCTATGGAGCGAATTACGTCAGTTTGTCCTTGAGCCGGTAAGAGCGGAAAATCGGTACGCATCTCTTCGAATTTGATTCTTTACCTAGATATTTTTCAATCACTGTAATGTAAAACTTTCTGATAGTCATTGGATTCTGGGTAACAATAGGTTCGATTTTTTTTAGCCACGCGGGGGAAGGGGAAACCGCACCTTTTTGGGGAAGTATACGAGAAAGTTTAGGGGGAGAATACTCACGCTGGTTTTATTCGATCATGGGTTATGCTTTTTGAGAGTCTTCTATCTTTGTCTGTACCGTGTTCATCTGCTTGAAGTTGGATAATTGTTGCCTATATCCTTCATATTCTTCATTTCTTTTGTCTTAATAACTGACCATTTGATTGTGTCAAAGTTCATACATTTGCAAGAAACTTTTGGTACGATATGATTCAAAACTCAAGGTCGATATGATCTTTCTCTACTTTGGAAAGCAAAAATATTTGTTAACCCTCCTAGCGTCAGGCCCGAGATATCTGAGTGAACATTTTTCCTCTCATAACGGCAGACCCGAGACTGGCTCGGGAAAGAAAAGTTCCATATAAGTGTCAGACCCGAGATTTTCCTTCTACAAGTTTTTTTCTCCCCCCCCCCCAGGGGCCACGCGGCGACATAATGAGAGGGAGTGGCTGTGGTCGGCGGAGGGTCAGTTTGACCAACTTTTCTGAGAATACTCAAAGAAGGGTCTTCTAAAAAAGGATTCTGTCACAAAGAATCGAGGTTAGAAGTCATTTGTCACTGTTGAACGATAACAGGTCTAATAAACCCCCTACGGCGCGAAAATGACCACAAAAGGGGATTGAAATCCTTTTGTCCAACACCTCACAACTTGAAGAATAACCTTCTCTTTTAACGTGACGATTTCGATAAACTTAGCAATCTGAAAGCCTAACGGCTGGAGGGTTAAATTACAACCAGCAATAATTACCAATAACATGTGTGAGGAATTTCTATATGTGCGAGGGGGGTCCCATAATGAAGGTAACAGAGCTAAATTACACAGACAATTATGATTCAAGAAAATATTTAATGTATTTCACAAAAACTGCAAACCTTTGTTTATTTCTCGACATAATATCCGTGAACGTTGAGAAATGTAACCCAGCGTGATACTCGTTTGATCATTCCTTTATAGTACTTCTGTTTGTCAATTTGCTTGAAATTGTACCGTCCTATCCGCTATGTTCCGAGCTAGCCATCCCTCTAGAGCCGAGACAGAAACTGAACTATTTCGCTCGAACTAATCTTCCTTCCCCAAAGGAAACGAAGGGAAGAGAGACTTGGGCACCTTTCGCCGAGAATGTTGTTCTGAAGGCATAAAAACCAACCTCACTATAGACGCCTATGGGGAGTGTTTTCGATGCCAATATTTGGCGATATTTTGCTTTATTGGCGAGAAATGCTCTGTAAAGATTTTCTATTTCGACGACGACCGAGAGATGCAATCTGTTATAAAGATGTAAACATTTCTATTTTGCAGTTTTTTTCTTGTGTATGTGTGTGACGTAAAATAAAATGAATTCCTTCTTGAGTGAATTAAAGTTTAAAATAATTTGTTATTAGTTGTTAATTGTAAAAAAAGATGGAAGGTTTTGAAAACACGACGAAGAAAAAATTCAGTTTCGCGCCAATCAAAGTAAATGCTGAAACCCTAGCGGGCACAATTATGAACTTGGCGTGGTAAAATACATTCCCATAGGCTCCTATAGTGGGATTGGTTTTTATGCGTTCTGAAGTGTGTGTTTCTGCCGGAGCCGTTAGAATGATTGCGAACTGCCAAAACTAGGCTGAGATGCTATATTTTAAATTTTAGGATGTCGGCAAAA
>BGPR01048572.1:0-11521 GCA_013235015.1 Araneus ventricosus
GCTCCTGAGACTCCATTCTGTTGGGGTGAATAAGGTACAGTCAACTGGTGAACAATTCCTTGTTCCTTTAGAAAATCTTCGATTTTCTTTTCCAATATATTCCTCCGTTGTCACTTCTAAGGACTTTACAATTCTTCCAAATTTACTTCTGTGTCATCGCAATGTATTCCTTCAATTTAGGAAAGAACTTCATCCTTTTTGAGAGAAGATATATCATGGAGTATCGAGAGTAATCATCTACACAAAGGTAAGGATATAGTATCACCATGCCCTTTGTGTCGACATTGGTCCACAGTGTCGCTATGTACCAAATCAAGTGGATGTGTAGCTCTATATTTTGCTTCTTAGGATAAGGAAATTCTGACAGTTTATTTTAATGCAATGAATGCAGTCACCTATGTGTTGACAATTATCTAGCTACCACCGTCAGCAAGATTTTCTTTTGTTGCTTGATAGAGTTTTATATTTTGGTGAACCAAGACGCTTGTGCCATAACAAAGGCAATTATGATTATTACAGTTATATGCAAAATTATGATTTGAACTTTATCTTCATGCATAATACTTGCAAAGACTATTGTTATTTGAAATTGCTCTAAATATACAGTTTATCTTTCATTACAACACATTTGTTTTTGTTAAAGTTCACAGAAACCTTTCGGTAATTCTTTTTTACTGACAATAAATTACACTCTAACTGTGGTAAATAATACGCATTTTGCAAACATATCCCCATGGATACCGTCTTTCGTTATGGTTTGAAAATACCCCTAACACCTTGTGATGAAATGATTTTCCCATCTGCAACGATTATTTTTTATTGAGTCCGCAGTTTCATCTAGAGGAGAATAAGCGGCTTGTCATTAATTAGGTTGACTAGCTCCGGAGTCGATGAAAAGAAGAACTTTTGCTTTACTTAGTATCAGTATTTTGCGAGAAGTGTATGTTTAGGGTCTGAAAGTGAACTTTCGATTATGATGGGTGCTGAGTCAGTTATAAAAGTAGTTGGGTTTGTTTCATTATACACTGCTGAAGAGCGTTGTTTTATCATTTTTTATTCTGGAGCTCTTCTTTTATTTTTGTTTCGTTAAGATGTTTTGTTTTTTTTCAAGTGTATCTGCATGCATACTGACGTTCTATCACGGTTTTGACCTTTTGACTTTCGTTTGTTTTTTTGGTGGTCTGACTTCTTTTGAATGGAAATTCCTTTTCTAGGATCTATACAATTTTGTTTATGATAGCAAAAATCCCTTTATCGACTGGTTTTTACAGAACGTACAGAATTTTATTATTTTTATTTTGATTACGGCTTTTAAATGAGACGTTTGTTTTGAAAGCTTGCGCCAAGTTTCTGGGATCTGAATCTGTTCCTTACGACGATTGTATTCATCTGTTAATTTGTTTTAATCACCCTGAGTTAGTTCATTTTCCGGCCTAGCTTCTAGAGCCGTTTATTAAAGCATCGTAGGATCTCTAGGTAGAACCGAAACTAACAAAAGTGCAGCGATATGGTCGTCTTAATTTCCTTCACCTACGGTTTTAAGCTTGTCAATTAATCTGAGCATTTGAGCGATGTGTTCGTTTATGTTACCGTCTTCTGACATTTTGTTATGCATAGTTTTCTTTAGCAGAAATAGTTTGCTGATGTTACTTTTTCATGAATAGCTTTTTAAGCTTATTCCATGTCGCTTTCTGCTGTTGTTTCCATATTTAATATACACTTGTGAATCTTCACAGAGATTTATAACTGTTTGCCTGTCTATCTTTCTTTTATATATTTCTCATCTGGTTGAGACGGCGTGTCGTCTTCAATAAGATGAAACAGATCCTCTTTAATTAGAATCATTTCCATTTTACCCCATACGGAATAGTTGTTAGTACTAAGCTTAACAATTGAGGATTGGTTTTCTTTGAGAGATAGCACGTTTTGAGATTATAGTTTTCAACTTAAAAGAATCTTGTATAACGTCTCTATATCACTTCGCAATTCAATTCCTACTCAGCTATTCAGTCTCTTCATAATCTGTTGAAAATTAATTATATTCTAATTAAAAAGTGTAAGTGAAAACAATTTCACTTTACCTCATTTCTAGAATGCGAAGTGCATCTGCATAAGCAGATTCAAGCTTCCTCTCATCTAAATAAAAAGGCATATTATTTAATCCATTTTTGACCACAGAGTGGGAATCAGAGCACTGCCTTTTGAGAGATAATGAAATTTTATTAAGCGAAGCACATCACGGCACATACACACGAAAGGAACAGAATACCGAATACAATCTTAGAGTTACAAGGAAGTTCAAGCAGAGGTATGAGTTCAGAGTTCAGACCGGAGTTTAAGCGATGCCATCTGTTGGCGTACAGAAGAGTTTCTTTATTCTGGAAAAAACACATATATGCAACAAACAACATACTAAAAGTCCCTGACCGTGGGGGGTTACCTGGGGTACAGGGGGGGGGGGGCTAAAGGTGAAAAAATGTGTTGGGGAATTCCAGATTTTACTAGAATGTATAACTTCAAGAATACTGGAATAACAGTTTTAGTAGAACAAACGAATACAGACGTTTCGTGTGTGTTAGTGCTCGTGCGTTATATTAACATTATTTATAGACCACAGTACATGCAATGGCTAAAAGTGTTCATTATGTGAAGATTGTGTTGTGACTGATAAGTGTGGTGTAGGTGAAAAAAGAAATAGATGGGTTGATTAAGGCAGACAGGAAGAAAAGATGGGAAGCACGAACTATTCAGAGGACAGAAAAAAGATTGTTCTTCATGCTTCTTGCAGGAAAAAAATACACGAGACCTCAATCAATTATACAAGAATCTTGAAAATAGCTACTTTAGATGGACAGCCTTAACACCAAGTTCTACCCCCGTTTGCGTTCATCCCAACTTGAATTTGATTTTTAAAAGTAAGTGCTTATGTGCTGTCATGGTTTCTGTAAGCATGGTGCACCTCTAGAAGAGGAGTTCGAACTCGATCGAGTAGTAGAAGAATCGAAATGAAATTTAATTACGAACAAGTGTCAAAAGTGTTTATATATTTTTATGTAGGTATGTATAATTATATATATATAATATTATGTTATGATATAATGGTTATAATAGATAGCCGCCAATTTGAAATAAAAACTTTCTTCTTAAAAAATGAAGTTAGCTTTTTTTCAACCACTTATTGTAATTCTCTCTATATATTCTAAGCTTCATTCATCCTAAGAAAATGAAGGACTGTTTTTTTCTAGGAAATTTAATGTAGTTTAATTTTGTAATTGAGTATTTTCGCTAGAACCCATAGTTTCGAGATAGATCAGAAAAACTGAAAACGCCCCATTTTAAACCCCCTGTACCCCGGCGTAACCCCACCGTCGGGGACTTTTAATATGTTGTTTAGGCACTATTCCCTGCCAACTGTGCCAAAGTTCAAAACTACACCATTTATTTTTCTATTCTCTCGTTGACTCTACCAGAATTGATCTATGGAGAACGGATTGAGGGAGAAGGACGACTGTTCATCAAATATATTTGTGCCCCCCCCCCCCCCCCCCGCCCGGACACCACCAATATTCTCAACACATACAATACTGCCTTTATAAAATTATTATTATATAGGCATGAGGTGCTTCTGAAGGTTGTTACTGGCATTTTTATTGATTTTACCATTACAATAAGGAATTTCAAAAAAATTTCTGTACTTTTCTCAACTCCTATATCTTCTACCATTGATGCTAAAATAAAGATGTAAGTCTTTCTTGTAGGAATTTAATGTAGTTTATTTTTTTGTAATAGATTTTTCTATAAATCTATAGTTTTCGAAATATTTAAGAAAAACCAGTGCCCCCCCCTTTAATCCCCCCCCCCCCTGTACCGCGTAACCCCCCACGGTCGGGGACTTTAGTATGTTGTTTAGGGCAATTAACCTACAACTGTGCCAAATTTCAAAACTACACCCATTTTTTTTCCCCTATTTTTCCTTCGTTGCCTGACTATTTGGTGGCCCAGACGTTTGACGGGGCATTGTAGTAAATGGAGCCTATTAGCCGAGGGCAACCGGTAGCGTTACTGATCATCGAATGTACCTGCAGGCGCGCATATGATACGTCATTTGGAAATCTGCTCCAGCTCTATAGTACTTCATTTACGTCTATTGCATTTGCTTTTTTTGTGATTTTTTAAATGACCAAGGATCAGGAAAGCAACAGATGAAAGACTTACTGAAATTGTTGTGATTAATTGTTTTGAGAATAATTGTGTGTGATTATTAATTTAGACAAAATTATTAAATGTAAGAAATAAATTGTACAGAAATGAAAATTTGTGTCGAGAAGCACTTTAACTTTAAATTAATTTATTTATATTAAGATAATAATATACCGTTTCATCTTGAATCATATTCGTATACTTACTTAGTTGTTTGTTTTTTATACATACTTATTTACTATTTGTTGCAAAAAACTATTATTTTTAAAAAATAGTTCACTGTTCCTAGAACTGCGCAGTAAACAAAGTAATAATAATTATAAAACAAAAAAAAATAATTTAAAATGTCACAATATTTATAGAAGTAATTAGCTTTAACTAATAAATAGTATAGACCACTTTGACAGAATAAAACAATTGTATATTAAACTTTAAAATGGATGATACAATTCATAACAAACGTAGCTTATTGCTACAAGCTTTTTTGAAAGACAAAGAATTTCATTGCTTAAGAGTATATTAGGAAAAAAAATTTAACATTTTATTTTTTGACTGAATTAACTAAAATAAATTGTAATTATAGACAATATTTTAACATTATGACAATAGGACAATAGCAACCAAGAAAAATAATTGTACGTCGACGACTTCACAATTGTACTATCAATTTTCACAGTTTTAATTTGATAAATTTTATATTTTTCTGTTTTCCAAATACTTAAAGGCAAAATACGAAACACTACGTTAAGAGACAGCAAAATTCAAAGTTTTAATAATTAAAAAAAATTGTACTTTTGAACATAAACTAAGAGAGCTTCATAAACATAATGAAATGAATCCGAACCTGAGGCCTACGAGTTTAAAGCCGTTTCGAGACTTGAAGTTATTTTAAAAACTAATCTTAATATTTTGCCGATTAAATTTATTTTTAATACATCTGAGCTATATATTTTGTTAGCGTACAAACAAGATCAACTGTTTCATAACAATAATTAACTAAGATACTAATTTGTCATGGAATGTATTACGGAAGATAACTGAAAAAAATTTACTGTCATAGATCGTCGAACAATGTATAATATAATTATGTAGTCAGTTGAACAACATGGGATGTTTTCGCATTTTCAACCTTTCGCTTTTTCTTTTTTAATAGAAGATCAAGGGGAGGAAGTTCTTCCTTGACACCATTCCTTATCAAATGACTATTTCAGGCAATTATTTCAAAGCTGCGCCACCAGTTGCGGGTTTTAAAATACTTGGCAACGCGGCGCAGCCAATTTTACAGCCAGCTGCGCCACAAGTTGCTGTCGGCTAATAGCGCCCTAATAGCGGCCGAAATCGCGCTACTTCTAATACCCTCCTTTCGACTTACGCCCCCGCCATAAGAAACTTTTGGATAGTCGTGGCATTCTGTGTATTAGGAGTATAAAAAATGGCATAAAACAAAGTGATGTTTGACTCCGTAAGAATGGAAAAAAAATCTACCAGTTTTAACCGAAAACCGTTTTTTTTTTTGTTTGGTTAACCGGTTATTTCGGTTTATTTTTGGTCCGTTATAACCGATTATTTTTTTAAACAATAACCGGGCAAAAAAATCAGATCGGAACATAGGCTCGATTTAGGTTCGATTAGACTAAATTTACCAGTTATGAAGCTTTGAATCTCATCATCTTAGGCAATCAACGACAACCGCTTCCACGAGGCGTCTGTTGGTTGGCTGGATTAGAAAAAGTCTTTAGTTTATGAATAGATAAATATTGGTCAATGGATTAATCTTAAAACAATATTAATAAAAATTTTGTCTACAAAACGGCATTTGTTTTTCATATATAAAAAAACGAAACCGGTTATTTTGAGCGGCTATAACAGCCAAGTTAAAACCGGAGGTTATAAAACCTGAATAACCTAGCCACTGAATGTTAATGAGTTGACTCCGTGTGACGACGTAACCAATTCTATTATCTAAAAAAAAAAATAGCATATCAAGACTTGCAGTGTTTCTGATTTTTATTCAACTAAAATTTAGTCTTAAATCACGCCAGCCAAGTCGCTTTTTTTTTTAACTTCAAAATCCCTGTCTCAGATTTAAATAACCTTAAATATAGTCAGCTACGAATTTAAAACGTTTGTTTACTTTAGCGCACTTCAGTCAGGTGAGAAAGATCATGGGGGTATAAAAAAAATGAGACGCTTTGAAAAGTGTTTAAATTCTCTCAGAAACAATGACCTGCCTCGACAATAAAGCTAAGATTCTTTTCACTGCTTATTCATCAAGTGTCGAAAACAAATAGGGGCATATAAAATTGAATAATTATTACTCCGGCAATACCATTCAGACGAACAATTCGTCCTTTCTTCCAAGAATACAGGAAGTTCTGGCGCAAGACCAAAGAAGTATTGTAATCCGACGTTACGAAAGAGAGTATTATTGTAAAATGAAAGAAAAGTATTGTTTCGTAAAATGAAAGAAAAGAGTTAACATATTTACGTTTTAAGCTTTTTAATTTACTTCTTCGAAATTTGAATTTTTTCTAGGGTAAGAATGTTCGATCAGGTAGTGTAGACCGGGGCTAGTTAGGGCCTTTTTTCTTCTATGAATTTTAAAAACATGGGATTCAAAATTTTAAAAAAAATTGTAAGCTGACACTATTAGTGAACCTTCAAGATTAGCTGATTCAGATGCCCTGATTTCATCCAGTAATTCGCCATTTTTTTTCTTTATTTTATATCTACATTTCATTTAAAGAAATAAAATGGCACGGCCTTTCTCTTCAAACTGCAGCTGTATCAGACTGTTGGAACTGCATATAATTTATCTAAATGAGAATTTAATTAGAATATGTTTACAATAAAGAAATCAACAAATATTTGAATTCAATTTTGTTGTTCTTTTATGTGTTTTCTCTGGATACAAGTTTAAACAATTTAGATATAAAGCTAGCTTTAACTTCACCTATTTAATCGAAAGTTGTATAATAACGTTATTCATTATTTTCGTATTCAGTATTTATTTGAAAAAAAAAAATCTTTATTTATGGAACGTATAAAAAAAAATAAACCTGGAACTGATTATACGTCATTCTTTCTTACTGTGATTTCTATTATTTGATTTAGATATTAACTATTTTGCTACGACATTACAAAAATATATATCAGCACTCTGATGAAAGCTCGTAGAAACTTTAAAGCTTATATAAAACAGGGACAAAAATTTAAACACCCAGCAAAGCGAAAAACTCCTCTTTCATATAAACTAACCCTCAGAACGTTCTAAGTAAAAATAAACGAACAGACTATAATTGCGTTCTTTTATTGAGTAAAAAAAAAAAAAAAACATCTGCCTTCGATTATTACTAAAAGAAAAGAGATAAAAAAAATAAGGTTTAAAGAATTCCTTCTTGAACTGAAGGAAAGATTTGTATAAAACTTTTCCTCACCTTTCCTCCAAGCCATAGCAGATCTGCACCCCAGCCCTCTCCTCCAACATCCCACCCATTCTTTGATTTTCTCTCTTGAGATGTTTTCTTTCTTTTTTAGTCTTCTACAAATGGATTGCGACTGGCTTGCTCTTCTAACAGGGAAAAAACTTTCTTGTCAACTTAATTACCAGAAAGAGTCAACTTCAGTCTCCTTAGCTTAGAAAAATAAGAAGACTTTAGTTTTTCGGGGTTTTGAGGCTTCTGTCTGCCTGTTCTTTATCGAAAAGTTGGCGGGAATTCGATTAATTTTACTTTGTACGAATATCCGACGATTATTCATAGGAATATGGATTTGTTCTTATGTTCCTACCTTTTTTTTTTTTCTATGCTTCTTTTTAAAATCAAGAATTTAACAGAGAATTTTCAAATGACTAATTCTTTTTCTCTTTTTTCTGCGTTTTAATTCTATACAAAATGTTTACATAAATGCACTTTTTCATTTAAAAAAATGATGGACTCATTTTATGCTCATGTGATACTCATCAAGTGCACAGCGTCAATTTAATTTTGGAATCCAATACGCATCTTGCAAGAGCAGGGATGGCGCCAGAGGGGGCCCAGGGAGCAGGGCCCCCCGTCGGGGAAAATTTTTGGGTGGGTTATTCAACTAGTTGATAAATAAACATCTGGTGAAAATTTGAGACCAATTTCATTACATTCGTCCCCTCGTACAGTAGGTCGTGTCCCCCCCCGTCGGGCAAACTCTAACGCCACTCCTGTGCAAGAAGAAAGCTAATATGAAGTCAAAGCATAGTCGAGACAATGTGTAGATAGATGTTAAGAGACAAACGCAGTTACTTCTATCATGTGACTGATATATCAAACGGATTATGAAGTAGTACTTCGAAAGGATGCTTTAAATATCTTCTCAGAATTTAGATAAAGCATTTAATATATAAGATGTTATTTGTATTTACTAATTATTATGTGATATTACAGCATATGACGAAGTGCATTATTTTCAGCTTATTTATTGAACAGTGTCAAAGATTAGAATCGTAAGATTGTATACATATTACTTTGACATACTGATAATTTTCCCTCAACAGAGTTTTGTAAAATTCTAAGTCTAAGCATTGTTAACGAGCGGGAGTATTTTCCCGTTGACTTTTTCGTTTGCACAATATGCGGGGAGTTAACCCTTTGCACTCCGAAAGATAATAAAATGCACCTTGAGTACACGGAGGAGAAACCGCCAGATAAGTAAAAGGTTCTCGCTTCCCCCGGAGGGTATAGCAAGGTGTGAGGTAGACACCTCCACTCCGATGACGGGACGTACCTCCTACGGGAGGAGTTGGGCCTTGGTTTGTTGCCGTTAGGATTCCATCTTTAGTGCCGTAGTTGCTGTCATGGCGTTAGGGTCATTCAGATTTTTCCGAAACTTTCTTCCAGACTTTTTAATGCCGAGATTCCGATGAACCATCTCTAACGTACCTCAAATCAAATACCAGCCATTTTCTGGCGCCACGTCTTAAGTGCGCAAAATCTATTGCCATTTCGCTGAGAGGCAACTAAAAAGAGTTAAATAAAAACAACAGAAAACATAAAATTTGTTAATTTACACAAAGTGCAAATAAAAAGAAACTGCATTCGAATCATAACTTCGCAATTTCAGATTACACAAATCGTTTGATACGCATGACAAAAATGGGAAAGTAACATAAGCCACGTTGTTTGACGTTCGTTACAACGGTACAAAAATATTTATGATCTCAGCTCCCCCCCCCCGACTCAAATCCTAGATTCGCAACTGATGTTTTCTTTTTAAGTGACTTTCAAAATGGAACAATTTTAAAAAGGCATGGAGTGAAGATATGATAAGAATAAGATTTTCTTTAAGCTTTTACTTTCATGTTCCGTCAAAAAAAATTTTAATAAGCGAATGAAATGATAAAATTAATACTTAAATTTATAACAAACAAATTTCATTGAACGGTAGCTAAATTAAAAAAGAAAGTAATAATTCGTTTCCGAGACCTGACTGAATAACGAAGAAAATAAATGCATCGACAGATGGCGCTAGAGGTACTACTAGCAAATCTTTCCACCAATAAGTAAGTTTTAAAATAAATTATTTGTCTACTAGATGGCAGTAGTTTCGTAGAGATAGAGTCATGGAGAACAGCGCTGTGGGAGATGGAATAGGTCAAAATTAGACACAGGATACTGAAACTTCATTGTAGAATTGCATATTCCTCAATTACTGTTTACTAATAAAGAAGATGATGTTTCATATCACAATCGTCCGTACCAAAATACGAAGTATTATTAAATGAAGTTAAATTGATGTTCCTGCAATTTAAAAAGAAAGTTAATTCCTAAAGCTACTTGAGTAGAAGCTGTTTTTCTTTCTTCCCCCTAAGAATGTATCAGAATTAAAAATTAGTTCTAGTAAATATGATATTCAAATGTAAAAGAAAGCCATAATTTAAACATTTTTTAAAACTGTTAGCTGATTCACATTATTAAATACGACTGCACAACCTAATACTATGAAACATCGTTTTTCGGCATTGTACCATTGATTTTGTACCTGGATATTAGAATTCTGAATATTTAGGGTGTTTTCGTTAAAATTATTTTTACCTCATTTTTCATAACAATTCTTTGTGCATGTAAATAAATTTTGTTTCTTAAATTACTAATGCTCTGTTGCAAATGGACTATGCATTATTCAAAGCGTGGCATATATTTATTGAACAATAATTTTCTTGTAGAGGCAATTTATCTTCAGAAAGTGACATTTTACGTAAATGTAATTTTATTGATTGCGTTAAAAAAATTCCAGGCGCAGATTAATATTAAAACAGACACGCAAAATAGCGTGGTTACAAAAGAAAGCAATTATCATAATGTGAAAAAAAAATTAAATCAACAAGTTTCATAAAACAAGAAGATAATAGCAGGTGTCAACAATTTCAGAAGTTAGTAAAAAAATCTAACAAAGAATTTCTGCGTTATTACTTTTAACCCCTTCAGACCTGGTGTCCGGTATACCGGACATCAACTTTGAACTGCTCCTATTAATTCAATAATTGACGAAACTGCATGCTGTTTTTTTTATTTGATTCTCGATTTTCTTCTGAATATGATCATTGCAAGAATTTTTCGTTTCGGGCATGGAATCATTTCATTTTTTTAGTTTTTTGAAAAAAAATTGAGAAAATCATCGTTCTTCCTAAAATGGAGCTCGATGGTGAATTTTGTTTTTCAAGTAATTTCTTGTTTTTAATCCTTTTTTCACCATTTAAAAGGCTTCTACAATATTTCATTACCCTTTGACAACCATTTTAAAGTGAAATTTGTGTGATTTTGTGTCTTTTTTTATTTGAAATATCCGGTTTTGTCCGGATGCCGGACATGGGGTAACTTCTTTAATTTTTCATCTAGAGGCTTGAAATTTCATTTATGCTTTAATCTTTGCAGTAGTACACAGTACTCCAAAGGAAAAAATTCTAACTCAATTATTTCTAAATTCCGACTGAAGGGGTTAAAACCTTACTTAATTAAAAAGTATAGACATAAGGTTTACAAACTCCATCGATTACACAGCACAAAATTGCAGTAACAAAAATTGAAACGAAAATAAAAGAATCGAAAATCTTCAACCGCACCCCTTTTAATTTAAGAAGAAATTTCCGTAAGATAAACTGTTCGTTAATTACTGTTTGGCTTGTCTTTAATCACAACAACAAAATTCAGAATCTGATAAAAGTTTTAACTAAATTCGGGTGGATAAATAATGACACAACCAAAAGAAAAAAAAAGGAAAGAGCGAAAGAGAGAGCGTAAAATATTAAAATTGTATATCGTTCTCAGAAATCTTAAAATAATTGATCGAA
>BGPR01048573.1:0-11520 GCA_013235015.1 Araneus ventricosus
CTTATATAATAATAGTGGGAAAAAATCAAAGTCTTCTTTTTAAAACTTTTGAAATATTTAACAAAATAAGTTTTTAAAACACTGACTATAATAAAGCCTCAAAGAATTATTCAACATAAGCGAAAAATTCGAGAATTTAGTTGGCTCTGATTTAATTTGCTATTAATGGAACTCCGAAACAATTATCAGTTCAAACTAATTTTTGCAGCAAATAACAGGTATAAGTCCATTGTTTTTAAACATAAATTTGAATTTAATATCAAACACAAGAATTATTGGTATTATCTTTTGAACAAATTAAAAGTTGGTTACTTACAAAAATAAATTTACTCATTTTATGATAAAATTAAGTTGCGATTCCTCTAATTACAATAAAAAATATATCATTATAGTAATAGATCAGTAATTCTAAGAGTCTAATAACAATTAATAACCAGACTAATACTTGATATATCCAGTTACACAACCAATTCTTAATTAAAATATATATCTGACTAGTTCACAATATACAATTAATTTGCATTCAGATTATATATTACAGCTTTCAGCAAACATACATATGCAGGCTTTATAGAGAGATATTTTAAGTTCGACAGCTTGTTTGCTGACATTTGAAAAGGGAAGTAATGAATAAATTGCACAAACATTCAATTCTATGAAAGAGGGATCTTGACTAAACATTTGAAGCCTTGCTCATGAAATATTAGTCACATTCAAAATCAAAAATATTTAACTATTATGGATATCACCGTAAATCTTTCTAACATTTAACATTTACTTGAATACATGATATATTTGTAGCATATAACTGAACAGGATTTAATATGAGCAATACTGATTTTTTAGGAATGTAAATCAACAAAAATATCAAGAAAATAGCAACACAGAAAAAACTGTATGACAGAAAATTATGATTAAGTGAACTTCCTTCATCAAGGAAAATACAAAGTCTAATAAGTTCTATGTACAAAAAAGAAAGATCAAGTCGAGAAGAGAAGTGAAAACCTAAGAAAACTTTTCAATAAATAAACCTACAACAGATTAAACACTACAAGTTCACAGTCGTTGTATAATAGCAAATATTTACATGATCAACCATTTCGTAAAAACATTTACATACAAACATAATCGATATATGAATCAATATCATAATAAATTCATATAACGTGATGCAACAAATCTAATTAGAAATTGGAAATTTATAATTCAGTTCAAATAGAATTTGTGTTTGATATCTGAATTAATATAGCTGTTTTAAAATACTTTTCTTATTGTTATTTTTCTGACAATCACACCAAAAAATATAATTAAAAATCTAAAGACAATCATTACATATTGATTTGTTTATAATTTATTTTTTCCCTTTATAACAACAACTTCTATAAATATTAATTATAAAATTAAAGGAAGGTAATGCAGGAAATTAAACTATTTCTTATAACTCAACCAAATTTAACTAGGATTTGAAGACATTAAAAAAATCAAGGAAACTTGACATTTGATATGCAACAATATTTTTAATTAGCAGTAAATGGATATTGTCCAAAGAACATTTTTGCAAGTGCATATATATTTTCATTCTGAATATAATTACTTTACTGAAGTTTAAATAGTAGTTATGGAACAAAGATGGAATATATTGAACTATAAAAAAGAGAGGATTTTTTTTTTCTTTTGCAAGACAAAGAAATTGTACATTTGCATGAGATAGAAAAAAAGTTCCCAATAGATATTTCTTAATATCACATTCTGGATTTTTATGAGTAAATTAAAAAAGTGCCTTTATACATAAAATACATAATTGTAGTAATAGACTTTATCACAATTATTTCTCAAACCATATTTACAAACTGTTCATTGCAGCACAACAAACGTTAACAAAACAGGTGAATTTCGGTGGACAATTCAAAACACTTGTGGAAATTACTTACAGGTGATTCATAGTCAGTTGGTTCAGTACAGATAAAATAACAATAAAATGGCTCCGTGTCGAAATAAACACAGAATTTAAATTTCGAATCACTAAAGTTTTAACCATCCAGAAACAAAAATTATTTAACATAAGAAATTACATAACTTTTAGATCACAAAACAGATAATTGTTTATACCATATTGTTATCAACACACAAAAATATGTGCTTAGTGTTTCATTAAATAAGAAAGCCAAAATTTCAAACACTCTATATCTAATAACCAATACCTTTGTAAAAATAAAGCATCAAAATATTTTTTTTTTCAGTCTTATCAGAATTTTTCTGTTTGTGATAATTTATTTAATCAAAGAATATAACATTGCTATACATTTTAAATATCAATTAACAAGCACTCAACCATGTATATATTTCATTTCTGTACAATAGAAATACAGATACAAAAATCACAATGAAAAGTCTGACATAATTTCAGAATAATTTATATTAACTTGTAAAGAAATGGCTTATATTTGTTACAATATTAATATCATAATGTATGATGTCAAATTTAACAATCAAATTGGCAACTCATTCATATTTCTGTAATGCATTCCTACAAAAAGCATGCACTGCATTTACAAACATTTAAAGCATAATTTTACACATAAGCAGTTTCATATCATAAATAAATACTTACAGGATCTGCAAGGTCTGAAAATAGTCTAAAAAGATTTAATGAATTACAAAACTAAATAATTTAAAATACAGTCAAAATTTTTCTAATTTGACAAAGAATTTTGAATGCAATATCTCCACAGTGCATTGATATATAGTTAAAAATTATTTTACTTATATTTTATCTTAATTATTTAAAAAGCTACGTTCAAAAGTACATAGGTATATTTAGGTAAAAAAAAACTCTTAGTCACATATTGAATGCTTATATCAGATTTTTATTACTTTTTATCCCAAAAACCCTGAGTTATAATTTTTTTACAAATAAATAGAAGTTGTTCAAAAGGATTTTAAATTAGTTAAAGCATACTTAGTTCTTTGATAATAACAAAAAGCAAATAGGCATCTCTGATAACAACTTCAGTCAAATGAATATTTCTGTCTCATTTTCTTGTCTTTGAAATGTTTTATGAATTCTTCCAACTGATTATACATATATGGGTAAATGTACAAAGCATACAAAAGAAAAAAAAAGGACTATAAAATCAGATTCTATCTTGTTTATATATTTAGGTAAATTATCAGTAACAACGAGTAATTAAAATCTTCAAAAGTTTCAAACAGAACAATAATTTAATATATAATTTTATGTTACAACATACATACAACAAAACATAAGATTTCTGAAACAAAAACACATTGGGAAAAATAAGACAAGCCACTCAAGTAACACTAAATCGATATTCTAAGTTATCATCAGTTATCAAACTGACAACTTTATTTGCGGGCCATTGAAGTCTTGCCATGCGTAGTGGATTGTTTTTCACAGCTTCACTCAGATGGGGGGTATTGTAAGTTCGAATGCAACGAGTCTGGGCATTGCCAAGTCCAAATAGGCCAGTAGCTGTCTGTTAAGAATAATTTAAAATTGATTAGCTTCTGATTAACTATAAGACCGAACCAAACATGACAATTCAAACTTAAAAGAAAATAATCTTAATAACATAAATTTAGTGATTCCTCTCTCTTTTCCATTTCCTAAAACATGCCTCAGCTTGAAATAACACAAGCAGGAAACTTCAAAAGATTGGCTTAGCTTTATGAAAAAAAACATAAGTTTCATTCTTCTGATTAAGGAAAAGTCGAATTAAAATATTTCATTCAAGCTCGTCAATAACAGGCATCTCAAAAGGCTTACCTATCGTAATATTGAAATTAAGAGGGTGTTCTTCTAAATTTCCTCAAGTGCATTATAATAAATACCCATAAATTTGGATCTTCCAAACTTTTCAATTTTGACACATACCCAAAGGTTATCAAATTAAAATGCAATTATTTAAAAAAAACATGCAAAGTGCATATTTCACATCAAACTTTTATACTAAATTTATTTTGACTACAAAATGTTTTACTCATACATTTATTTAATGTTCTACAAAATTTTATCCTAGGATTTTGAGATGTGCAAAATACGAAAGTTTCTCCTTAAAATTCAGGGGGGGGGGGGCAGCTTCTCAGCAAGCCAAAGGTATATTCCATTTTGCCCGGAGATAAAAGGAAAAGAAAATTTCACCTCCTCTGCCATTTACTCTTTCAATTTCATAAGTGATGGAGCTACGGAAGTTAAAAAGGGCAGAAGAGAGCTTTCCAACAAGATGTGACATGTATAGATTAAAAATTTAAAGAAGAATTGGATCTCTAGTTGGAAACATCATAGCAGGATAATTTTTTATCTGTCTTTCCATTATTTTTAAAAAATAGCAACAGTAATGTATGCACACAAATGTATTTAGCATCAGAGTAATGCAGGAGTGTCTAAACTCAGTAACAGAAACAATGAAAAGTATTGTTGTAAAATACATTTATATGCTGGATACTACAAAGATAGTATCCAGCTAATAAACATCATGCTATTACAAAGAGTCAAAAGTAAGGGTTCAAAATCACTTTTTAGGCCATAAATTCACAGCAATTGCAGATATCAAAAAATTTTCAATACAAAAGTTGTTTGTTATGATAAGGGGATAAATTCATCTAATTTGAATTTTCTATCTAACTTTGATCATAAGGGAGTTATAAAGAAATAAAAATTTCAACCTCCTACCATTATCACCCCCTTTGAGCTAGACAGCCCATCTATGAACTCAGCCTAAATTTTTACCCTCACTATAACATATATTTCGCTGGTTCAAACCCAATAAAAATTATTCCAGTTATTGTGTTCACAAGATAAAATGGGCAAAAGGTTTATATTGTTACAAAGCTATAAAGTCGTTTCCCTGAGATGCTAGACTTGGCGAATATATATATATATATATAACTTTAAACAAGGGTAGCTTTATTCTAGAGACATGATTGTTAGGATCTGCTGAAATCTTCCCAAAGTTGTGTCATGAGAACCATCGCAATAGGTAGTGTTCCTATAAGAAATCCATCTAAAAAATAATATGCACATTTGTACTTTTGCTTCATACTAAGTTCAGTGGTGCCAGTTTCCACAAAACGATTTGATTTCCATTTGTTAAGGAGAAAGTTTCAGAAAATTCCGTAATGCCGTAATGAATTTAAACTTAAAAAAACAGACCCCTAATTATAAATAGGCTCAGGATTTATTAACAGCTCAAATATAACAATGATTTTAATGAATGTATGCTGGAAAATCTCAAAAGTCTGGCCAGAAATAGTGTTTATGAATACATTCAATATAATAATCAACTAATAATAAATCAAAGGAAACATTAATACAGTCACTCTATTTAACGAACCTCTATTTTGCTAATTTCTCCATTTTAGTTTAACTTTTCTTGAACCAAGAACATTTTGCGAATTTCTTCGTAAAATAACCTCCAAATAGCAGTGATTCTATTTAACATACTTCTTTTCTTGTGATCCAATATTTTTTTCTCCCTATTTCTCAAAATATTTCTAAACATTTCAAACTTATTCTTTCTTTTAAACATTTTACGGTGATCAATGACCTTGAAGCTTGGAAAATGTCAGCAAAAGTGTGAGCATCAAAGAAAAATAATTAATTCTTCTTGAGGTGGATAAAGGCGTGAAAAAAAAGGATATTGTTTTAAAATTTGGTATTCCTCCAAAGGCTTATCAACCATAATAAAAAAATCGTGACAAGATACAAAAATTACGACTCATCGAATTCTGTTCAAAAAAGTTTAAAAGAAATGTCTCTATGAAGATATGGATGAGGTAGTTTTGAAGTGGATGTGGAAAATAAACAATATAAATGAATTGCGATGAAGACGAAGATGGAAAAAGATCATGATGCAGAAATCAACAAACCTTCAGATGGTGAAATCCTAAAATTCAATATTTTTTAATATAAAATTATTTTTTAAAATTGAAAAATAGTCGTATTCCCGACATTGTTTTGTTTTATTCTTTGCTTTCTTTTGATGGATAAAATATATAAAAGAAATAGATATTAATTTACAAAATAAAGTGTGATTAATTACTTTTAATATTTAGTGTTTATGAATTTAAAATCTGTTTTGTGTATAAAGTATTTTAAAGGTGAATCTCTATTTAACGTAATTCTTCCATATCACGAACTTTTTTTCGATTTAGTGTGACTTCTATAAATAGAAGTCCAACTGTATTCAATGTATGCAATGCTGTTTCAATCTTATAATGAGCTGAATAACAATACCATATTCATTCACCTTAAGTAAAATGACCGATATTATTATAGAACAAAAGTGGAAATCTTATTCTAGGGTAGACATCAAAATCTTCTACAGAGGTTTTATACAAACACTAAATACAATAACAAAAGTCCCTGAAAAATTCAGGTATAATCACTATAATCTAATCAGATTTTTATATTTCTCGAAAAAAAAGCTCCAGTAAAAACATTTTTTTAATACCGCAATGAAGAAACTTACCTGCCAGAAGCATAGCTTATTTTCTTTATTTGAATAAGATGCTAAATATTTTCCATCAGGTGAAAATGAACAAGCATTTATAGCAGCAGCATGAGCTGAAATTGTCTGAAAGTGAAGGATTACAGCCAAAATATTTATTTCTGATCAGAACACAGACACAAAACATAAAGCAAAGATATTTTATATAAAATAAAATTTCGATGAAAAACCAAATTTTTAAAAAATAATTACCTGACATTTTGAAGCTCTCAATTCATAAATAGCTAATGCTCCACTTTTCGCTCCTACTGCTATGCGCCTCGTTGAATTACAGTATGTGACATTATAAAACCTAAAAAACATTAAGATATGAGCCTTAAGATGTTTATAAACAGTAAATTCAAGCACATAAGTGAATCTAACACTATTATTCAATCATTGTTGGTATCCTAGTGCAAATGTCTAAACAACAGCAGTATTCAAAAAATTTTATGGACAGAAAAAACTATTCAGCCATATCATAATCAAATTTTTTCAACAGCATCAATTATTGTACCTTCAGCATTATATAAAAGCATGATTGTTTGCAGCAACACACAAAAAATAATTTTTTCAGAAAAAATTAGCTTTGAGTAACCAATCAAATCAAGTTTATAGCATTTTTGAGTTAAACAGTTAGTTAACAATTTTATATAATATTTTTAGTTCTGCTACAGTAATCCACACTGTTAATATAATTGTATTTTGGAAGAAAAAAAGCCTAAATTATATTCATTTACACTTAAAATTTTCAATTGTCAAGTAAAAGTAATATATCCCTGCCTTTATAAATTAAAAATTTTTTAAATGCTGATTGGAAAATAAAGTGGAAATTCTATTTAATAAATAATAATTATAATATTTTCCCTTTTAAATAATAGACTAAAGCATGAAAATTGGTCCAATTTTGAAAATTAGAAACTTAATTTCCACAGATGAAAAATTATATCAGATACATACTGCATTACTTCAAACCATCATAGGCCTTCTTTTATTTTTAGTTTCTCAGTATAATAGGTAACTAAACTATATCAACATTTTGAAAACTAGTAATGTTGTATTAGTAGCATGTAGAAATTCCCTATTTGCAATAAGACTTGAAAAGTTGAATAAATACATAATTCTGATAAAAGACACACTCAAATTATTTTTGAAAGCTGATCTATACTTAATTATTTTCTAATGTCACAAATCCCAATTAAAATTTTCTAAATTAAATGAAATACAAAATAATCTAAATCTTTCTAGAGATTTTTTTCTGAAGTAGATTTTGCCCCATTATGTAAAATGCAAAAAATGCCACTTCATTAAAGCTCAGTTAAAAGTATAAAACATTTTACAACATAAAATAACAGTAATACCTGCAGATTGCAGGAAACAATTCTTTCAAGCCTCGAACTTTCAATTGAGTATGGTCAAGGCAATGAATCACTATATCCATGACCTAGGTGAAAAAATAACTTTTAAAACATCAACTATGCATATGTATCATTTATTGGTCAACCATTCAAAGAAATATTTAGAACTTAAAAAATTAAAGGCATTATTTATCGTAATTTTTGAGCAATATTTATAATTTATTTTGAAAGGCAGGAACAATTTTTGAAAAATATCAAATGTAAATTCTCTACATTATTTACCTCAACAAGTAAATCTGAAACATCTGTTTGCATTTTATCAATAAGAAGCTCAATAACTCTAAGTATTTCTGGTTTAGAACGACTTAAAACAGTCATATGCATGGAAATGTTGAGGGCTTGCGCATTTTGAGCTAGTGTGTTGTAACGGGCCACTTCTTTCACCAAACAAGTAATGAATGTTGGGGGACGAGCAAGAGCTATGAGAGACAAAGCATGGCGAGCAGTTCGACAAGAATCAGCAGCTGGAGTCAATGGAAGACCATAGGACATACTGTCAGAAAAATAAAAGAAAATATACGTATATTGTCTTGTATAAATAAAATTAAAACAGTTATTTTCTGATTGATATAAACTCTTTTCAATTAACTACATAATAAATTTAATAACTGATCCAATCATTTTGAAATGTAATAAAAAATAAAATGTAAGTTTTAAAATAAAGAAACTTCGATTCTTTAGACATACAAAATAAATAGACGTGCCAAATCTTCCAGAAATCAAAGCAAAATACTAATTTAGTACAAATGAGATAAGCTATTTCTTTATTTAATCATATGATTTCTACCTGATGTCTAAAGAAAAACAACTGTTATAACATGTATTAATTGTAGCACATTTTATAACAGACAACCTACAAATTTATTAGAAAAATTAGCATTTTGGCTAAGGTTTCAATGTATAGAAAATTCATTTAAAAATAACTGGAAATTGAAAATAAAATAAACAGTTCCAATGCCATGCATATAATAATGAATTAAAAATTTTGGAAAAGTTGTTTTCTATAGTAAACTTTGTTTAAATTAAACAATACTGCTGAAACATTATTTGTAAATGGTTCATATGTTCATCATTAATAATGCAAATAAGTATCTGAAGCATCCATTACACAGTATATAATTTTTTTCCCCATAATACAACAATAATTTCCCTAATATAACAACATAAAAGTTCTAAGAAACTAATTAATCATCGCACCTGGGAACCAACTTATCTGAATCGCAGCATAACTCTAAAAGGCCAAGTAATATCTTTGAAACATCTAAATATGGCTGCCAAACAGTAAACCCTCTTCCTATCAAGTCGATTGCAGCTCTTCTGAGAGCTGTGTGAGCAGGAAATGATGGTGATGGAGGTACTAACAATAAGAATGCCAGAGCTTGACCTGAAAAAAAAAAAATCTATGTAAATCTGCTGAACTGTGAAATTGTAGCAAAAGTTTCAATTCTGAAAATTAAGCACATACTAGTATATCTTGCAAGTGAGTAGTTGGAAAGTCCAAACCCATCTACCACACTGCGGCGTTTCTGATCTTCAGGAGTCTTTTTCTTGTTTGTTTCAATTTCATGCCCATATTCAGCTCCAATTACTCCCAAAAGCACAATGGCTGTTGTTTGCTTTCTTTTTCCTTCAGTGGCGCTTGATGGTCTATTAGAACTAGTTTCTGAAAAATAATACATGGCTGTCAAATATTTACTGTTTTATAACCGGATTTTATTAATCTGACTAGCAGTATGCGCACAGTGTTGCCCGTGGAATCAGGACTTCAACAAAATGAAAAAACAATGCCCACAATGACAAGAAAAAGTTTTGAAAAGCAAATCAAAACATAAAATACACATTATTGATTTTCCTGCTTATTTTTTTTTCGCGATAATGGTATTTTATTTGTAGAAAAGTTAATCCAAAGCAATATTAAAAAATTACAACGTGAAAATTATTATACTGCAAGCTAAATATGCAAGATGAATAAATACGTTAAGATACTGCCGAAAATAATAATCAGTCATTTAATTCAAGGTTATGATGCCACCTCCCCTTCAACCAATCACATAGCCATCTGCATTCCGAAGAAGTGCCGCTCGAGGAACTCTCTCCATAAAAATAACTCTCAACTTCCCAGAAAAAAATTAATTAAAAAAAAAACTTGAAGATATTTTAACTGTTGTTGTTTTAAATCCGACAAAACCGCTCTACTTATAAGCTGAAAAAAATTGAAAATAATAGTGTTATTAGAAAGTCGGATGCAACAAATTTAAAAACAAAAGTAACATTGCAATGTCAAAACTGGGTATTTTTAAAAAATTCTCAAAATTCAGTAAAATACGTTAAAAATTCAAAACTAACTTCATTAGAACAGAAATCGCATACTCTTTCTGATGGTGTAGCTATTTTTGTCGTACAATTATTCAAAACCATTCTATTGAGAAATTAGTGGGAAAAATCAACCCAAACAACACAAAACATTAAATAAAAATTTTTCTAGATTAAATTTTAAAATTTCGGCTTCAAGGTGCATTCAGTCACCATTACGACTACCTGTGTGTCAAATTTCATGGCTATAAGTGCGATAGCTTCGTCTGGACATCGCAGACAAACACACATGCACACACACAAACATTGCCTTTTATAAGTATAGATTACTATATGTAAAGTTACAATATAAATCGTGAAGATGAATAAAATGGCTTCAATTATCACCATGATTGATTCACTGTTTTAAAAATAACAAGAGAGTCCCTTTCCATTATAACATGGCAAACCACATATATTACCAGATGTCCTATAGAAACATAAACCTTCTTTCTAAGTAAAAAAGAATATATATAGTGCTAATGGTAATTTAATGATTACCATTAACACTCAAGACAAAAATCCAGAGAAGAAATGCACTATCTGTAGCTTTAATATTTAAAAAAATTCTGCAGAAAGATTAAAATGAATGTAAATTAAGTAATGAAAAAATAAAGTTTTTTGGGCTCATATACTAATGATAACAATCCTATTCAAATAACAGAGGAGGGAAAAAATCCCTTTTTAACTTTCTGAGATGGTTTCTACTAATAATAAAAGAGAATGTGTGTTTGTATCTGTCTGTTGGTGCTCTACAGAACAATGTTGGGCTTACAGCTACCAAATTGGCACAAATATATCTTGGAGGATGAGAATGTTCACTTAAAAATTTTAATTAGCTAAAGATTAACAGGGATGAGATTGGCAAAAAAGGAAAAAGACTGAAATCTTACAAGAGCAAAAAAATTGTACCATAATTTATATGCGAAAGAAGTAAAACATCAAAACATGCAGCATGATGGAAATATTACACTATAATAATTAATAACTTAATTATTTATAATTCAGTGCATATAAATAAGAAAAAGAATATTAAATTATTATTAAATCATTCACATTAAAAGTTAATAAACAAGTTCAATTTTTTTTTTTGCAAAATATGCCACAGAGGTTTTGTTTTCTGCAAAAAGGTAGTACTTAATACTTTGAATGGCACAGAATATGATGGAATTTTCATCCTTGTAGAGCTTGCCAATATAATGTTGATTCGTCAGTAGAAGATGAATCAGCTAGTTTCCTAG
>BGPR01048574.1:0-11520 GCA_013235015.1 Araneus ventricosus
TAATACTAAAATAAATTAATGACTTTTTTTCTACATTATATTAATAAATAGATTCTGATTTTAAAAAGTATTTTTAGCAAGATGTATTATTTTAAAATTTAAAAAAAAGAAATTTTTTAAGGTTTTTTTTAAATCTTATAAAATACTTAATTTTTAATATTTTTTAATTATGTCAAGTGATTTATATTTCTTGGATTCTTGGAAATAAAAGTTAGCATGGAATTGATGATCTGACTCTTTTTTAATGTTTAATAATTATTTTTGTAAAAAAAACCTGAAAAAACATGAAAATGCTAAAAATATTAACTTTGCATTTAAAAAAAATATCTAGAAATCTAAGGCCTAAATCCATGTTAATTCTTATGGTACATATATATGAGAGTATCTACAAAAAATATCAAGACTCTATCTGGAACAGAAAAAAAGCCTTTGGAAATAGAAAACTCTTGCATCACCAAAAATAAAAGTTTGAGAAAAATGCATTTAAAGTTCGAAAAGGCATAAAACAAAAACTAGTAATGCTTCTAGAGCTTTAATTTTTAATATGTTATTTCTCATCATATAAAATGCACAGAAACGCTATTTTAACTCAAAATTATGGAATATTTTTTTCTTATTTGAAATTTTATGTAATTAGTCTTCGAGCTCTTCAAAGCATTATGTCTCTTAGAAACTTGAGCACGTTTCGGTTGCAGCATTTTATCAGCAGAAAAATGAATAAAAAATAAAATTATTATATTGAAAAGCGTCTAAATAAAAAAAAATTGTATAAAAATTAATATTGGTCTTGGAAAAAGTCCTTTTCACATTAATATCAATTTGGTAGTTAAGAGAACTCAAATTTATGCAGAATATAAACAAATAGAAACGATTTGAGAAGTTATATTAATCACTTCACCTAAGGAATTGATTTATTCACAAAATATTGTGAATTAATTAATTTTGCTAATGAGAAAATGCTGAAAAACGAAAGCGAAAATAAAAACGCCTCCTCAGCTGTCAAGTTTTGAGACCCACAACTCTCAGAAAACTTCAAATATCTTTAAAACTATTTCGATTCCGAATCTAAAATTTGGAGTCAAGTTTCGCAATCGTACGGGCCATTGAAAAATGTAAAAGAAATTCGATATTTTTGTCATTTTTAGGGTACTGTGTTGCCATAACCTATTAAATCTTGGAAAACGTAATGTGATTAAAAATATTTACTTTACAGTTATAATTTACTTTATAATTCTTACAAAAACTTGATTGATTTAATTTACAAAATATTAGAAAAAGGATTTTCTAAAGCTATTAAAATTCCTCAGATTTCTTGCAATGCGAGTTAAATAAGCTAACGCCCTCTTTCTGAAACTTTGAAGGTTTAGATACGGAATTCTTATGTGAATATCCCTTCTGGAGCATCATTAAATAGGATTGATAGTATAGCTACAGTATGGCGATTAGTCTTTAATACAGATAGCTTAAAGTAATTATATTACAGCCATCTGAAATTGAATCTTAATTAAAGATTTGAAACGGTCTAAATGAATCTGACTACCTTGAGACCAAAATTAGTGATAATGAAAGAGCGATGTTCTTGAAGGGTTATTGAATTACTAACTGTGTTGAACATCTTCAATTATCTAAAAGGATTCCATCTTCTCTCTGGTTAGGGTACGAAATTACATTTGGTAGAATGATCTCTGGATTGTGTTTCGAACACAAAAGACGCAGTGATAATAAGTTATTTAAACGTATTTGATGCTGAAATTCACAAACTGATTGTACTGTAGATCACATTAAATCATTGGTAATGTTCATAGGAAGGCAGTATTCTGGAAGAATATAAAAATACACTGAAGAGCCAAAAAAACTTGTACAGGTATGCGTATGCAAATAAAGAGATATGGAACCAATCAGAGTACGGCGCTACGGTCGGCAACGCCTATATAAGACAACAAGTGTCTGGCACAGTTGTTAGATCGGTTACTGCTGCTACAATGGCAGGTTATAAAGATTTAAGTGAGTTTGAACGTGGTGCGCACGAGAGATGGGACATAGCATCTCCGAGGTAGCGATGAAATTTGGATTTTCGCGTACGACCATTTCACGAGTGTACCGTGAATATCGGGAATCCGGTAAAACATCAAATCTACGACATCGCTGCGGACGGAGAAAGATCATGCAAGAACGGGACCAACGACGACTGACGAGAATCATTAAACGTGACAGACGTGCAACCCTTCTGCAAATTGCTGCAGATTTCAATGCTGGGCCATCAACAAGTGTCAGCGTGCGAACCATTCAACGAAACATCATCGATATGGTCTTTCGGAGCCGAAGGCCCACTGGTGTACGCTTGATGACTGCACGATGTTAGGCAGGTGTACCAGTTTTTTTGGCTTTTCAGTGTATTTAAATTCTGTATTTACATATATGTGATTTGCTGGGGTGAAATAACTCCAATCAGTACATTGGAGGAAGCTTATGTCTTTATCGGATGATTGTGGACAAGCACGCTCAGGATGTATTTATACTTCACGGTTTTATGATGTATTTACAACAGAGTTTGGAGTTAATTTCAAGTTGCTAAAGAACTTGATTATTTCAATACTGTAACCTTTGCTTACCGCTGTAAGCTACAGTCGCTTATGTGCGGTTTGCCACTGTTTTTTCTTTACGGTCTTTCCTGTTTGAGAGCTGAAATTAATTAATTTGCCATCGGCAACTCCCGGTAGCGCTTCGACATAGGTGTCTTATGCCCGCTAACTGATGGCGACTAAGGGATCAGTTACACACGCTTAAGCAAGCATACGCGCAC
Source organism: Araneus ventricosus (assembly GCA_013235015.1). Lineage (NCBI taxonomy): Eukaryota > Metazoa > Arthropoda > Arachnida > Araneae > Araneidae > Araneus > Araneus ventricosus. The sequence continues at coordinate 2,804 of BGPR01048574.1, forward strand.
GCAGGATATTGTCTCACACCCTCTCGGTAGGCTGTTCTGGCGTGGGCAAATAAATGTACACGCACGCACGCATGCACACACACGCGCATGCACTCAAAACTGGTAGGACCGCACTTTGGACAGTTAAGTGCAGGGGTTTATGGCTGGCGTTTTCGCACACGCACACACACTCAAAACTGGTAGGACCGCCGTTTTGGCTGTTAGGTGCAGGGGTGTATGGCTGGCGTTTACGCACACAGGCACGCACAAGCACGCACACAGACACACACGCACGCACGCGCGCACTCAAACACACACACTCTATTCAATTGTCCATCTTTTGATCTATCAAATCCTCCTCTGTTTATACACCGCTTCCAAAGTGCCTTCTAATGCTCTTGGGAAGTCATTTTTTGCACCACTGAAAAGTTTAGCGGTGAAATTTCTCCTCTCAGTTCTATTTCGAATCTTACACTTTTCCATGTTAATTTCGATTTTGAGAAGGAAACAAAGTAGAGTTGGTCAAATCTGGAGAGTGAGTGGTTTTTCTTAGTCTCATTTAGAATGGAAGACATAGGAAAATAATTAGCAAACAAATGTTATTAATAAGAGACACATTGCATTATATTGAAATATTCATTTTCAAAAGACGTTACGTTTTGTCTCTGTGGCTTAAATTAAACCCACTCCATATGGTGTGTTTATGAATAAATGTAATTTCATAAAATAATTTATTCGGGTATTTTCCTTTTATTTATTCTATATTTTTGTTCGTAGTATATTAATTCATGACAGTATGCTTCAGACATAAGAAAATAGCTTTATTAAATCAATTTAAAAATAAAATGTTTTATGCATCGCCATTTAAAGTTGAAGATGGCCGAATCAGTTACTCATCGTGATTGCTCATCAAGCTTATAATGTTTCTCATCGTAACTTTCCATATCTCGTATTTTAATAAAAACTATTAACAACTTCCATAATATATTACAGAAAACATAAATTTTGCGTAATGAATGTTTCAAGAAACCATGATTTAAAGATATTATCATTAAGTGAAAAATATTTCATTCATTAGTTTCATTTGAACTTAATAATTTAAAGAGATTTACGATTATTTTAATATATATTAGATATTTATTAAAAGCAAATATTCAATATTTTAAAAGGATAGTTGCTTCAGGTTTAAGCCCATCAGAATAGCAATTAATCATTCTTCCACTTTATTAAAGTTGCTCCTTTTTACCACGTTTTTATTAATTCGCTTTCTTGTCTGTCTATCTGTCTGTCTGTTCGGTACAGATTTTGCGATAAATTTTAAACTAACTTCCCTATGAGCTGGAGACTTGAAACTTTAAACATAGCTCAGAACTAGATGACAATGCAATATTAATTCGCTTTCTTGTTTGTTTGTCATTTCATATTTTGCATGGCGCATGCGCAGTACGTTTCTCATAACATCTCGGAAACTATTAACATTACAGACTTGGTTCTTGGGTAAATGGATGGCCCATGGGATCATCGAAGCACCCCCTATTTTAGCCATATCTTTGCGCATGAGCAGTACGTTTTTCATTATATCTCGAAGGTCACTGCGTCACGTAACTTAATTTTTCAGGAAAATAAAAATTTTCTATTTTTGATCAGATGAAGAGAAACTGAAATGAACCTGAAATTTGCCTCAAGTCTCCGTCATAATCTCATCAAGATGTTTAAAATCGATTGCAAAATTTCACACACACACACAAGACTACAAAGCAGAAAATAATTATTTAAATAAAATAAAAATTTTAATATACCACGTTTTTAAAACGGACTAAAAAGTAAAAAATAATTTCTTCTAGCCCCATACAGATTTAAAACGAAAAATGTGGGGCGCATGCAATATTTAATAGTAAGGAGTGTAGGGAGTAGCTGTCGTTGAGAAAACTCACACAACAGTTCATATCATTTCCATTGCATTAAAATTGTTAGTGACTGAAATAAACTAGTTATGCAACAATTATCCATTGCATGCGCCCCACGCTTTTCGTTTTAAATCTGTATGCGGTTATAACTCTGTATGGGGTTAGAAGAAATTATTTTATACTTTTGAGTCCGTTTTGAAAACGTGGTATATTAAAATTTTTATTTTATTTAAATAATTATTAATCAAATAAAATTTCATTGAAACGGTAAGAAACCGAAAAAAATAAATGAAGAGCATGGAAAGTAGAAAAAAATAAATATTTTCTTAACGAAATAAAATCTTAAAGAAATACACAGAAACAGGAGCATTTATTTCTCTTTAATACCCATTTATTCAATTGTAATTTCAAAGTTTCAAGGTTTGCTGTTCTTGGAAGGAAGAGCTAAATTGTGAAATTAAATTTGTATCACCTCCGAGTATTAAACTAGCTTTCAAGCGAACTTTCTAATTTTCTGTTAACTCGAGTACCCTTTCGAGAGTTACTGTTAAACGGAGTAAGAATATGAAATCATTACTCTTAGAAGTAATTGCGTTAATAATTTATCTCAAAATTTAAGAACCCTTAGATAGTGAACCAATTAAAATATAATAAGAGGACCTGACGTTGATGGATAAGAGAGTTCATTTTCATTAAGCTTATAGTTACTAATTTCTAATAACTTAACTAAGAAAACATTTACTTCTAAATTCGCATATTTTTTACACTGTTTCAAACATAAAAATTAAACAGAAATTGCTGGCTATTGTTAAAATAGCGTCGATTAAACCCATTATTTTAGAACAAATGCAGCTACAGTCATAGAAGTGGTGTCTAGGCATAGTGAAGTGGCTATGTGCAAAGCCATGAGACCTCTTAATGCGCAACCTGGCAGCAAACTCCGAAGCTAGCGTTTCTCTCTCGAAAACGGAACGATATAGATAAAAAGTCAATTGCAAGGTTGTAGAACATCATCGATTTAGTATAAAAAGACACTTTATGAGCATTAATACTAAGAGCATAACACTTAAGACACACATTTGTTTGCTGGCGATTCCGGAAACTGTGACGTCATAAAGTGTTTAAGGACAAAATGTTATCTTTTGGACAAAATGGACTCCAATGGCCTTTTTCCTGTGTTGGTATCGCTAACAGCATGTGTATGCAACTTCTCCACCAACTTTGCGGGACCTTCGACGACGTTTTATTGATTTGTTTTGCCAGCATATACATAATATGCTAAAAAGTGGTTAGCATGAAATTCAAACAAAGCTCTAAAATCTTATTATAGCTGACGGAGAACAGTTTGAACGACCGAAAATAAAGGTATCTTGCGATAATTAATTACATTTTTCTCTCTCGCTCTCTATTTACATTTCTCTCTCGCTCTCTGTTTTTAGTCCGATTCTTCATGCAGCAGTGTTGGAGATCGCGAACAAATAAATGAACATTTAAGCATGTTTTTTAGCATTAAGGTTCAGAAGGTGTCTTTTTGAACTAAATTGATGACGCTCTACCAACTTTGTGATTGGCATTTTCTCCTTACCTTGTACCTTTTTCAGATAGAAACACTAACTCCGGATTTTGCCGCTAGGTTGCGCTGAAAGTTGCTTCCTGGCACAGCGTATAGTAATTTTGCTATACCTTGACACACTATTTTTTACTATAGTTACAGTCGTTCGGAAATTAAAGAGAGGGTGCGTGTAAGAAAATTTAGTGGGCACCTTGTATAAAAGACTATCTACATATTTCACTTTTATTAGTATGTTAAAAGACCTATGATGCGTTACGATAATTTAAATCTCATTCCGATAATTAAATAATATGATTTTTTCTTTACTTGAATGATAAGCAATTCTTATTTTCTTTATTCTGAGTAATGAGAAAACCATGCTGCATTTGGCACCAGTATATTACGCAATGTGGAAACGGCCCTGATTAATATTTGTAGATAATATTAATTCATGTAATGAATATTACATCGAATATATACTGTACAATTACCATTAAATTATCAGCTGGAATTAATGATATTATCACAGGCATTATGCTTTTTACACGTTGTAAGGTCCAAGTTTGTTTAACTCAACGTAAGTAATTATTTAAATTATTATTCAAGTTAATTTTTAAGAGTAATAATGCACTGAAAAAAATGGGATCAAAATGGGGATGGAAATTTCTGTAGCCCTCAACCTCACTTAAAAGTTTCTAAAGTGAAACATTGCTCTGGGACTAAGTGAATTTTTTCGGTTCTGCTGCAAGATTTTGCTTGGAAAGTTTTTCAAGTAGTTTTACTTAAAGGAGTGTTTTCAATTTACAAAAAATTCTAAATAGTACAAAAAATTTTCAGAATGCATAACTACTGGACTCGAGAGTTGTGATATCAAAGTAATGCAAGAATGGGGCAAATTTATATACGGATCTGTAATTCCTCATGTCAGTTTAAGATCTGTTGTTTTAAAATTTCTAAAAATTAACGCTATATCTGCAAATAAAGTATTTTACATTTTCCTTCTCATTAAACATCACTGTTCCGATATGATAGTGGAGTGGGCTATAAAAAATAAGTTTATGTATATATATCCATAATATGAAATTACAGTGTCATATCAACATTATAAATAATTGCATTGTGGATTGAATTGCAGATAATTGTACAATTAAATACACAATTTTATAGTACATTAATTAACAGAAATCAAACTTTTCTACACTCATTGTAGCATATTAGCGATATAACTATTTAATGTTCTAAGCGTGATTTAAAAATGGGATTTATAAATGAATAACTTTTCTTTCATTAAGTGGATGGGATGATCTATCATCTTATATTACAATTAAAAGCAAAGGAATTTTACATTTAAATGAACTTTAATTATAAAAAAAATTGTATCTTAACTGAACTTTAGCAATCAATTGAAACAATCTGTCTTCACAGAAAACACAACAACTGTTATTGAAAGAACAACTGTATTCAATTTATAAATTAAATATTCATTGTTTTAAGCATCTTAAATTATTACCGAGGGATCAACAGATAGACAAAAACTTCATTCTATCCAGCCATTGATAAAATTGTGGCCAGTTGTCCCTGTGCGGATGCTCGATGTTAAATTAAATCGACTTCGTATTGCTCATACCCGTTTACTCCATAAGCATCTATTATTTGGTGAATGGTGTCCTACTTGTACGACATGCCATGTAGATCTTACTGTTCATCATGTTTTAGATGAGTGCCCTGTTTTCAGAAGTAACCATTTACATTTTTTTTAACTCTGTATCACTAAACATTAGAGTCTTGGTGAAGGAAGCCTCTCTACATATTTTTGCATTGGAATTTTTAAATTTATATAGAAATAAACGTATTTTTAAATTTAGAATACCTTGGTTGACTGTATTTGTCATTTTGTTCTAAACTGCTAGTCTGTTATTTCAAATTTTATTCTGAATTGGAAAAAAATCGCCCCCACCAAAAAAAAATCACTTCTTGCTTATTTTAACATGTTTCTATTTTATACCATTAGCATGGCGCAGAGTAGACCATACTGGCTCTTAAGCCACAACACTCAACTCGCTAGCAACTTAAATTATTAAAACGAGATCATTGTGGGTAGCTTGAATTAGATTAATGGGAAATAAAATTTGATTAATCTACACTACTAGCTGCATCGCCCGGCGTTGCACGGGCTTTCTCGAATAATGCGTCATTCTCTGGCGGAGAGAAGAAGTGAGGTCAGGTAACCAGAGTGGCTGGGGATCCAAATTTTTTCAAATGCCCGCGTCCAGTTTATAAAACGCTTGAAGCAAAATGCACTACATACATTTTTAGTAAAACCCATATTTGAGCGATTTTGGTTTCTGTGTTTCTTTGTATCGGTTACCAGAACCAGAACACAACGCAATCCATACGGCATTGTGGAGGATCCATATAGTATTGTTGCTACTTTCAACAATGAAACAGAAACACGCAATTGAATATTTGTTTAAACAATGAAAACGGTTTGAGTTGCGCTGCAACAATGAAAAGTATTGTTGTAAATTAGTTTTTAATTAACATCTTTTTTACTAATTAGAATTTCGGAATTTTAAACGGTCGAAATTTTGTTCCTTGAGTGATTCCCCATCTTTTTTGGTACTTTTCGCGCGCTATGGTTGGTTCGTGAAGATAGCCCAGCGTCAGCTATGCTCAAGATAATTCAAAGAGAATCGACAAACTAACTTCGAAAATTCTAATTAATAAGATATTAATCAAAACAATTTACAACAATAATTTTCATTGTTTCAGCGCAATTCAAACCAATTTCATTGTTTAAATAAATATTGAATTGTGTATTTCTATTTCATTATTGAAAACTTGAACGCAACAATACAATATGGAAACCTGAACGATGCAACAAGTCAATGTGGATAGCGTTGTGTGAGTGTTTTGGTAATTGATATAAAGAAACACGGAAAATTAAATTTCTCAAATATGGTTTTCACGAAAAAATATTGTTTCCAGTGAGGTTTTACTTTGAGATTTCATTTATGCAGTGCATCTTGCTTCATAAGTGTATACTTCAATTCGAATAAATGGCAGTCGCATTTGTTTAATTATATCAGGGATCGAGAGTCGAGGAGTCGGCCTTTTTTGGAGGAGTCAGAGTCGGTTTTAATACCATGTTTTAATTTAGAAACTTTGAAAGTGTAATTGTTCATATTAGAATTGTATTAATTATTATACGGTTTATTGTTTAAAAGTTTAAAATAAATTTCTTTTTTCCAAAACTCTCGTGTTTTCCTTCAAACCATATTGTTTTAAGGTAACAAAAAAGCTTGATTTGAAAGTTTTAATACAACAATGATTAAAAGGAAATATTTCTAGAAAAAAACAATATATTTGTAGAAAAATAAACTGAAGGCTGGCATATGAAAAAATATGGATCCCGAGTTACTCCGGGTTATTTCCTTTCCTCCATACTAAAGTCAGACAAAAAATACGATTTTTTCGAAAATTAAAAAATGACGAATTTTTGTATTTCTTTCGAATTTTTTAAAATAAGTCGATTCCGAAGTGTTCTCGCGGACAGAATGTTTGAACCGCTCTTTTCTTCTTATTTATTTAGGAAAGAATGCTGGGCATGTGTACGTGACCTAAGTTCTCTCCTCCAGAGAATGACGCATTATTCGAGATGGCCCGTGCAATGCCGGATCAGACAGCGATCCCGATTTTCGGCGGATTATTTCCTTTCTTCCGTACAAAATTGAGACAAAAATAATTCCGGAATCAGATACACCAGAGGTTCCCAACTTGTTAAAAGTGTACCCCTGGAGTTAAGCAAAGGATCATTTGAGTTTACGCGAAATAAATTTGTTAATGGCGGAAACAAGAAAACATAAGGGATTAAAAAAGTCAGAGGATTTCGTTTCTCCTTGTCAATACTTTATATTTAATAACTATAAAACTTGAATAGTTACGCCAGAGAATTGCGCATTATTCGAGATAGCCAGTGCATCTCCGGCCACGCGGGTAGTCTACACTATTAAAATTCATTTGTATGCATGTGTGTATGTATCTCCGGCTATCTTCTCACGAACCGCTGAACGAAGAATCGTGCGGAAAGTACCAAAAAGATGGAGAATAGTCCAAGGAATCCATTTAGACCATTTAAATTCTGAAATTTTAATTAGTAAAAATGATATTAAATAAAAACTAATTTACAACAATACTTTTCATTGTTGCAGCGCAATTCAAACCGTTTTCATTGTTTAAACAAATATTTAATTGCGAGTTTCTCTTTCATTGTTGAAAGCAGCAACAATGCAATATGGAAACCTCAGCAATGCAATGTGGATGGTGTTGTGTACGGGTTTTGATAATCGATACAAAGAAACAAGGAAAAATTAAATCGCTCAAATAGGATTTTTAATAAATATGTTGTTTTCTGTGATATTTTACTTTGAGAGTTCATGTGTGCATTACATCTCGCTTCATGCGTATATAAACTGGAACCGGGCATATGAACAAATATGGATCTCGAGCAACGCAGAGTTACCTCCTTCCCTCCGTACTAAAGTTAGACAAAAAATAATTCCGGAATCGGAATGACCATTCATTTCGCCACGACACAGTAAATTTTTTTTGCAAATCCTCCTCCATTACACCCCTGGTCACGTGAACTCATTTCTCCTCTCCGCCAGAGAATGACGCATTATTCGAGATAGCCCGTGCAACACCGGGTTATAAACACAAATGAATAATTGAACTAATTATATTCGTTTTAAACACAACGTTGATAATTACAAATTATTTGTGCTTTGAGCACTAAAGTTGCACATTATAACGATCTGAGAAGAGTTAATTTCTGTAGGAATACTGAAACAAAAATGAACAAAGTCTGATAATAAGAATTGAAAGGCAACTTGTGTTAACGAACCTGACTTGGATTTCGCTCAACTCTTTATCTATAGCTTTTCATTAATTTTCCTTTTCATTAATTTTGCTTTTCATTGACCTCTGTAATCTCTAAAAGTATTTAGATTTGGAATGAAAATATGATTCATGAAAAATAAATACAAATTAAATCATTTAAACCTTTACGGACAGGTGAGGCGTATAGAGTGCGCCAATGGGCATATACCGTAAACTGAATAAAAACTATTGCAAGGTGAAAAATCGCCACACCTCTAACCTCGTATTAGCATTCCCCTTCCTTGCCTCGATAGTTTGTACTGACAATGAATCATTTAGTTTAGTTTCAAGCTCGAACATAAATGTATGTGTCTTCCAACAACTCAACCACTATTCTTAAT
>BGPR01048575.1:0-11520 GCA_013235015.1 Araneus ventricosus
AAGGTATACTTCCGTTCAGTTGCATGTGCTGCGTAAATATGGGATCAAAATTGGATAAAATGCCGTAAAACAGCGATAAATTCTTTAGCTATTTAATAGCAATTTATACGTTAAGCTGGTTTTTTTTTTAAGGATCTCGCTGGAAATGGCGCTGGGACTCGTCTTTCGTCCTTGACTGACCAAATATACAATCGATAAACGATTATAGCATCAGATGCGATAGCCCGCGCTTATATTGTAAGTATAAGCTCTTGACTTTACTGCCTAGTTATCATCAATGAACAGGTGCAATGCGCATTGCATGCAGGGGCCACCGGTAGCACTGCAGTTATCGTATCGATAAGCGGTAAAATAGATGCGCACCTGGCGTATAAAACACTGGAAGTTAAAATGGATCAGATGAGCCATACCGATGTTGCTTAAGGTTTATGCAGATGGGGCAGAATGCAGTAGCAAACCTGAAGTTCATTTCAGGTCTCCACGATAATCTCCGCTCTTCCAAACTGCAGGAGGCGTGCATCCCACGGGGACGATGGCTGCAGGCTAACGACTTCTGCGCCAAGCTCTCAATGCCACTTTCCAGCCTGTAGGACACTGCTGCCAGATGCAGGCAATGGGACTTGCTGTGATCAGGAACCCAAATAAATCTCTCTCGAGTAGACGCTAGACTCCTTCATTGCCCAACATCTGTACATACATAAGTTGTGGCATTCTTGGCACTTTCTTCTCAAACCCTCACTCTCATGGTAGGAGCACCAGTCAGTGCGGCTGGCACTTCATACATCACCAGTCAGGTCAGGCCACATGGTGGACATTTTTTGCATGACGGTGCTATTCCCAGTGCTGCGAAGAATTTTATTATGAAGAAGATCTTATCAAGTAACTCCGGCTATTATCAAATGTGGCAATTCGCATATTATTGGATGAAGTATATTGATTTCACCGGATAAAATTACCTGGATAGTTTAGCTCCTTTGAATGTAAAACCAATCAACCAATGTTTATTAAAATTAGGTACTGTTTCATCAAGAGATTGTAATAACTGCATAGTTCAAAATAGTTTAACCGATAATATTCCCGTCTCTATATCGACCCTTTCTGCCTTCTTGTCAGTATAATTAGTAGTACAAAATTCCCAAGCTATCCTTGACTCTGTAGAACTCTGTGTAAGACTAGGGTTCTTTTCAAGATAAGAGCATTTCCTGTCAATGGTATTTTCTAAGATAAATGTTTTTTTAACCCATTTGATCAAAGATTTGATTATGCATTTGACATATTTCACACGCTTCAGGGTGGTTGAAAAGAATGTAATGTAAACAGTATAGAAGCCATATTTTTTGGACATAGTTGGTGTTTCTTAGTCCTTGAGTAAATTCTTGAGATCTTTGGTTTTGTCAGATAAAGTTTTATAAAAGGCACTTCATATGCAAAAAGAATGTGATAAGACAGAGTAGCCACAGGTTTAAAAGAAATTACTCAGAAGATAGATGCTTCCTCAAAGCATTCATTTGTTTTGAAGATCTTCTGGAGTCAAGGCCCCGGAAAGATCCCAGCGCCAATAATACTTTCGGAGATTCCTGTGACTCAGAAGTTTTCATCAAATGTGCTTTTATATTTCCAGAATGTCAGCTTTTCTCTCGAGATTCAACATTTTTTGCGATTGTTAACATTTAATTCAGATCTATAGATGCAAAAAAAGGAATAAAGGGAATTTACTGACATTTCATCTGCAAGTTCGTGCTCACTCGATTTCCAGTGGGAGGCGAGGTATCCGATATTATCAAGTACAATATCAAAGGGCTAGTGCTTTTTTGGATGGAAAGAAAGGGGTACGGGAGTTTGAGCCTGGCAAGTCAGGTAAGGAAGTTCGTTTTAGTTTTTGTTTGATGGCGCAGGAGTTTTCAAAGGCGCGAATCCAGAAGTAATTATTAGCCGTTCATCATTTTCTCACACTGAAATGCCTTTGATCTTGTTAGCCGTTGGTCTGGGGTTGGTCCTCAACTGTTGCACATCTTTATCTTAGTCATGTGCCTTGGGACCTGTTTCTGTTTCTGTGGAATGATTCTGTTTTGATTCGTCAATTATTTGCTTGACTATTTTGGAGATCTGGGTTTACTGGCACTACTAGAAAATGGAGTCAAGAAAAACAAATTTCAGCAAACCCATTACCTCCTCAGTTGCGCATTGCGCAGTGGCTCGATTAATCACCCATATCAGCATCAGTTCCTATTGCGACATCATCTAAAATGGCATTATTTTAAAAGGAACGCAGGTTATAATATAGCCCACAGGCATTTCTGCTTTCCTCATATAAAGATTTGGATATTTTGTAAAATTCAAATGCAGTATACTTATTATTCACTTTTCAAGGATTCTACTTTCTTCAATCCAAAGGCGCTAGAATCACGTTACTTTCTATTAAGAGGTTTTACATTATCTATTCAGTTTGTCTGACATGGCCCTGAATCCGGAAGATAAGGGTTAATCAAGATTTTACCGTTTTGAAGCCAATGTAGATTTGATATAGGTTACCTGGTCAGCCTCAGCTTGGGACGGAGGAGAATTCCAAGAACTTGATTCAAAATGTGTATTTTGCAGTGCACGATCTTGATCAAAAAAACTTTTGGTGTTCCAGATGCTCATGTTTTAACCTGTGTCCTATCCTCCAGAAGAGGCCTGATGAGTTCGTGGATGAGAAATTTTGAAGGATAATTCAGCCGGGGCCCTCGCTGCCTGGGAATCAACCCATCCTCCAGTGAGTAAATACATTTTGTGTGATGATAGCTCACAGGGCACCAGCCTCAATGCTCAGGCTATCGCAGCTATCATTCCAACAGAGAAAGCCTTTCATTGATACAGCTATCGCGGCTGGGTATAACTCATTGGGTTGCTGCAATCCCAGGTCAGAACCATTTCCACAGCAAAGACAATCATTTGCAGTCACATATCATTTTGCATTTGTATTGATGTAGCTTTTTTTTTCTGGGTAGAATGGAAAAATTTTTCCTCATATTAACAAGCCAGTGGAGTTTCAGTTTGTCAAAAAGGGGATACTAGGAAGGAAAGATTTTTCCTACACTCTACTCAAGTGTTTCCCTCATTTCATGGCGTTGGAAACTTATCTGGAAGAATCTCTTTTCTCAGATGCCCAGTTCCAGTGTTGCCAGTGAAGAGGATATTCTACTGTATTGAATTTTATTAAAGATCAAGTTCGCGGAGTGCTGTATAAATTCAGTATCTGTTGTGTTTTGAACCTTATAATTCCACATCTCTGTATGCTGGATGGACGGTTGGATTAGAGGGAATTTGTTACATTTCTTAGCACCTAGGATTAAACGCCACACCAATTAGTTCCTATCGACTAGAAAGAGTTTGAGAAGGTTAAAAAGGTGCTTTTCTACTTACAATTTGGAACATATGTCATTGGGGAAGACTTTTTACACCTCTTAAAATTTAAAAAATTAGCTATTCAGTATTCTATTTCTGTATACAGATTTTCTCTCATTTTATAATCAATGTGCAGGTCAATTTTAAATACAATTTGTAAGAATGCTTTGTTATTCAATATCTTTAAAATGCAAAATTACATGGTGATTAAGTTACATATTTTTTATTTTCTTAATCGTATTATACTTAAAGTTAAATTGACGTTCTGCAGATAAACTTTTTGTCATTGATTTGTGATCATGGAATTTTAGCTCTAGATTTTATATTTCCATATCTTAATTGCATGCATTTCACAATGAAGCCAAGTTGCTGCAACAGATAGCTTTGCTTTTTTGTGATCCGCTGGCTTTGCTCATTAGATTTAGAGAATCTATATAAGGTACTAAAATTCATGCACTTTATTTTCAAATCCATTGTCCATTTCCCATCTAGTGCACTCGTTCAATCAGAGTAATCCATATATTCTCAATTTTAAGGTTTTCCTGGTTGGTTTTAAAACAGTAAAGACACAAAAAAAAATTTTTTTATTCACCTTTGCATTTTTAACTCAGTTTGCCAAATTCACCACCTTCATAATATATCTATACTTCATGTATATTTTTTTATTAACAAAATTACTGCCATACCAATGAAACAAATCAAATGTTGTGTTTGTAAAATCCTATATCAAGGCTTATCCACAATTTCTGCTTGAACAATTCAGCACATATTTCTGCCCTAAGGATGGCTTTACATATGAAGAGATTCTTGGGAGTAAAAGAATTAGTACAACGTTTTCCACATGCTTGAGCATATCATTTGCACAAATAATTTTTTAGGTCCCTACCAAGGTTTTAAGATTCGGCTGCAGTGACTATACTGCTTCCTTTCCACTATTTAAATATTAAAGATGTTTTCATTTAATTATTATTATTTGTTGAATTATTATCTATTATTATTATTTATTTAGTATTTTCTCAAACTGATTTACTAAGCATGACTTTCTTACATCATTTTAAACCTATTTCACTTGCTGTTCTCACGTGGCACTGATGATATTAAGGTCGTTTGCCTTGCGGGAAGTTCAAAACTCGGTGTTCAGCACCAACTGCATTTTTCTAACTTCTAGGTGCCAATTATGTACCGGCTTCATTATAGATTTATGAATGATTTTCCTCATTTACCAACTCTTTAGCATTTGGACATCAAGTTTTTTTTTGTACTAAAGTAAGGTCGCCGTTCGGATCTGCATTTGGACAAACATATTCTATATATTTCACAAAATATAAACTCAACGAAGGCTTATTTTCCACCGAATATTCACGTCGACATTCCATTGTGGGCAGTCATGACGGTGCATCTTGAGTAGTGGATATTTATTTACAGGCTGTACTGATTTTATGATTACTGGACTTTTTTTGTGGTTGAAACAAAGATCTTTTATCAGTTAGTGGAAAAGTTTATTTATAGCGTGCCCATGTTATTTATATACCCACACATGCCTACCGATCAGCATGATGTCCTTTGTAATATTACCAAACTGGATATGAATGTACAAGACCATGGAGAGGAACAAATAAACAGCAGCTAACAAGATCAGCCAACGGTACAGGTGCTGGGGGTTACTGGAAGAACGGTGAGCCTCTCCTGCCAGAATCTCATGTGGAGCTAACTGTACATTTTGCGCCTAATTTGATCCTTTCTGAAATTCAATCAAATGCCATACAACATTATTGTTCCTCAATTATTAGAAGGCTACCATTATTCATTGCATAAAGTTTTAAAAAAAAGACACCTCAATTTTATTATTTACTGTTTTGAATTTTCACAGGCTGCTTTATTTCATCCTCAGTCGTCATATAAGTTTTATTATTTCTGCTGAAGAAATATCGCTTTCACTTCTTAGAAGAGATTATTGCTTCAAAATTATATTGGCTATTTCAAATTATTCGAACGGCTGATGGCAGATTATATTTAAATTAGATTCAGATTGGGTTGTTTTGACTTTTCTCATAAATTTTAAGAAAATTAATAGATCATTTATTTGTAATTAATTGGTATTTTGAACTCTGGAAGCATTCAAGTCAGCAATAGTACTTACCAGGAGATTAAATTTTATTTGATCATCATACACATCCAATGAAAATAGGAAGGATGGTATCGCCTGAAAATCTAGGAAAAGTAAATCGTCAGATCAAAAGGTACCTTTGCACGAAAATTGTGGATGACGGATTAATCGAAGACTTCAGAGGTGAAGACAGAGCAAAAGAAAGCAAGTGTACAGTTATATACTTTTGCGGAAATTATTCATTCATATCACAATTAAGTGCAAGAATTATTAAACTTAAAGCTACATGGCAGGAAGTGCTGCTGTTTTTACTTACCTTAACATGAAACCGATCTCTCCTTCTGATGTAATACTATTTCTCATTTTTCAGATTCTTGCAGAGAATTTTTTAGTTTAAAATTTGATGCAGTTCGTTGGATGATGGCTATGGCGAAAAAAATTGAAGAACTTGTTCTCTCATCTGCTGAAGTTCTTTCAAAAGTGTATGAAATATTCTATTTGCTCCTTACAGTTGATTGGTTGGAGGTACGCTAATCTGACGCCTGAAGGACGTCGGTAAAGCAACCACTAGCAGCAGCCGTTTTGCGTTCATTTTAACTGAAAAAAACTGTATTCAAAGATGACCTGGTATACATGCATCCCGATGTCGTCGACAAACGCGATGCGGCGAAGAGACACCAGGGCGGCTGGAGCCAGTGTGATCAGCATTAATGTGCAAGACGCATCGTGCAAAGAGATAAAATGATCTAAAAATCAATGACCTTTTAAATGGCCTGAATTGCTTTAGAAAAGAAGGGCAATCTATCGTCAAAGAGAGATCTTGTGGAAGACTTAAGAATTAGGTCGCCTCTAACTTGACCGATGGAATCAGGACGACGTCAATATCAGAAGAAAAGACCATATATCAGGCAGCCTTTTTCCATGATAGCAAAATGTAGCCTTTGCAAGATATATTCAGAGTTCTAAAGATTGTAGAGAAGCATTTTATGGTCGGGGCTGGAATCAAATATAGACTTTTATCAAAAGAGAGTAAAACAGTGTCGGAGACAGATTAGGTTAGGCGCGCGGCAGATGAATATCCTGATAAAGTGGAGGAGAAATGATGGTATAGAGTCTTCCCCTCTAAAGTGGTGTTAAATTAGGTGTAGTGATACAAAAAACAGCAATTAAAATATTTCAATTGCTGGCAGCTGGAACTTCCTCTACCAGAATCCTGAAGAATCCCATCCCAAGTTTGATGGTGTTGGTATATCACCAAAGAAATGTGGCCAAAACACACATCAGATTTTCAAAAGATTCTGACACGTTGGTCTGGTGCATTTCCGACCTTTGCCTAAACCAATACCACCAAGATTTGCCGGGTGTTGCATCTAGAAATTTGCCTTTTGAAGAGAAAGTAAAAATAAATTTCTAGATATTGAGGCCGATAACAGCATGAATGAGGAGTCAGCGAAGAGAACTAGTGACAGCTGATCGAAAGACTCAAGCAGTGATTGTAATGAAAGTTCCAGATTAAACATTAAACACTGATATTTTATTTTGAAAAATTATTTATATATTTTTCATTTGCATAAGATTTTGACCGTTCGACAATTTGAACAAAGCGAAATTGCAATTATATGAAGATATCTTTCCTTGACTTGTCCTGCGATAAGGACTTGGAACAATTCAAGCTTTTCTAATAAATAGATTCAATTAATGGCGAAATTAATATATTTGGCATCTAAAAAATGAAATCAATTTACAGCACCACTAATAAAAGTGTACAATTTTTCTGTTAGATATAATAATTTTGAAAGCACTCACCCTTGTATAATCAGAGGCAAGCTATGCCTCAGATGCACTGGATGGTGACCGCAGCACATTCTCCATTACAATTATCAAACAATTATCGCTGGTTTTGCTCACACTGAGAATCCTATTTGCAATACAAGCAAGAGGTCTGATGAGGCGATTGTCCAACAAATTGCGAACTTATCATTTGGGATGAGTGTACGACGCCAAATAAATCTGCCGTTATCATGTTTGTTTCTCCTACGGCATGTTCCGGAATGAAAACTCCGAGTCGTCTTTACATATATGCTCCAAACGGTGAGATAAAAAATGTCGTTCATTGAAAACCTTTAAAGTAGTAAATAATTATGTATCATTAGTTAGGATTAAGGGTACTGAAAGCTCTTAAGGATTTGCATATCAAAACTCGAAAACTATACGATATAAAAGCATATGCGTTTTTCTTTCTCTTTCATATGTATTCTTTCATACGTACGAATACGGAGCCGCGGGCACAACGGCTTAGTATTTATATAAAAAAGTATTTTTATACGTAAAAATTGCTCTTGCTAAGTTTTAAAAAATCGCTGTGTATACAATGAAGCTTCATAACATCATGTGCTGACATAATGAAAGTTTCGCGGTAAATTTTATAAAAGTTTGCAACCTTCGTGTGCTTCCTGGCACGCAACCCTTCTTGCTCTTCCTGTCGTTTTCTTCTTCATCTACTCCCTCCTCGACATCATTTTTCTCCTTCTCTTAGTACAGAAGGGCAAAGTTTATACGTCTTTCAAGGGACTGGCGTAGAAGGATGTATAAATAACACTGGACAACAAAAAAAAAATTTTTCATGTTGCTTGAGAAATAAAGGGTTATACCTATGTATTTTTGTGCCCGGATTTCAAATCTGTTAAACGTTTTTTTCAATCGCCCATAGTTCTTGAGCAACGTAGTAACTCTTATTATATACATTAGGAAATCACATTCAGATTGCAATATTTACACAGGCATATTAAAATGTTACAAACCTTCACTTTCTTGTGTATTTGGCCTGTAGACTGTGATTGACTTGAGGAATATCCATTTTCAATGTCCAACAATAGTCGGCTAACATTTTGGGATTCCATTTCCCTTGGTAACGAGCTCCCATATTCGAGATATCCTGATGGTAAAGTTCACCATGCTCGTTGCTTACTGATCCAAAGTTTTCACGGAATAATTCTAAGTGGAAGTGCAAGAAAGAGATTTTCAACGACATGTTGCATCCCATGGTTTTGTAGGCCTTTAAGCAAGTTATTGACGATTTGCCTTAGTTTTCCTCTTTGTGATTTCCGAGGAAGTTTTTTGCTAACTCCTTAAACGATGCCCATGCTGAGGCTTCCTTCTTAGTCAGTTTACTCTCAAACACCGGATCCTTCATTAGTTGCCTAATTTGAGGTCCAACAAATATGCCTTCCTTAATTTTTGCTTTACTCACTTTTGGAAACTTCAAACGCAAGTACTGAAATCCACTTCCTCCACAGTCCATCGCTTTAACAAAATTCTTCATCAAACCTAATTTGATGTGCAATAGAGGCAAGAGAATTTTTCCTGAGGCAACTAGTGGGTCATTCTCTTCATTCTTCACACTCGGTATGAGGAACTGTCGCTTGGGCCACACCTTCTTGATGTAGTGCTTTTTTCTGTCCCTGCTGTCCCACTGGAACAGAAAGCAACAAAACTTGGTGTAGCCTGCTTGCAATCCAACTAAGACGGCAATCACTTTCAAATCGGCGCAGATATGCCAAGAATGCTTGCTGTACTCAATACTGGACAACATATGCTTCAAGGTTTCGTATGTTTCTTTCATACAAACAGCATATCCTACAGGAATCGAAGGGTGCTTGTTACCATTCTGTAACAGAACTGCTTTTAAGCTGACCTTTGAAGAGTCTATAAACAAACGCCATTCTTGAGGGTTGTGTTGTAGTCCTAGAGCCTTAAACAGCGAGTCAATATCATTACAAAAAATCACATCACCATCTTGGCAAAAGCTTCCACGTGCTGCGAAAAAGAAACATCTGTCCTTACAAAGTGGCTCGTGTATTGAATAGTATTTGTGTTGCAGGATTCTCGATCCAAAAACACCTGTTATAATTTTTGACATATAGCCTTTTCTTTATGAAAATTATATTTGTAAGAGCATTTCAAACCCAAACATTATCTTCTTGGCTGGCAATTAATTTTTTCAGAAAGTATTTTTGACACAGGAGCAGACAAATTTCAATGACATTTTCTATGTACATGTAAGCAATTACGAGTAGTGTTGCTGAAAAACAGTATGTTATAGAGGTTTTTCGAGATTATATTCGGGTTCAGTGACCATAAAAACACCATTATCAGTTAAAATCTCAAAGGCAACAAAAAATATCCTGGCTACGACATTGATTCAAATAAAAGAAAGGAGTGGACAGAGGTTTTGGTGCGAGTTCATGTTGCATAAAATTGGAGGGTAATAGACAAATTCTGATTGGTTTTCTGAATTTAGAGCGTGAACGTACATAAGGATTAGCTAAAATCATACGGGCAACAAAATGGTTGTTGTTCAGTGTAATTAAGACGTATAATCGAAATTTTATTAAACAACTTTCATTATTATAAATCCATTAATGCAAATTCATTTAAAAGTAATAAATTTAAAGTTTTGTAAAAATATTACTAATAAATTACTATATAATATTGCAATAATTAAATTTTAAAATAACTGTGGAACCTCGCTTAAAGAGCAAAATTCGTTCCAGGATCTTACTGGAAATACGAAACACTCGTTAAACGAAATCATTTTTCCAATATCAATTAATGTAAAATACGATAATGCTTTCCATGCCGAAAAAGTATTCAAAAAATTTTATTTACAACATTCATTCAAAGAACCTTATATATAACATTGTAAGGAGTATGAATCATCTTCGTCTCTTCTTCTATCATGAAATGAACCAATTTGGAATGCGAATTCGATTTGTATCCTTCAATAATTTGCCTGAACACAAGCTTGGAAAACATTTGTGAACACAAGCGACCCTAAGGTGTTAGCGGAAAGAGTGCTGCTAAACACGGACTGATGTAGCAGGCGCACAATCCGGGACTTCCCCTTCTCTTGGTCACTCGTTGTGATAAACGTCACTCATTAAGCGAGTCATTTTTTACAATTTATTTTTCTCTTTATGCGAATTACTCGTTATGAGAAGTGCTCGTTAAGCGAGGTTCAACTGTAAACGTAAATGTGAGAAAAATCATACCTTTATTGCATATCTTGAGTACTAATTATGCATTTCTTATTTTATACAATTTATGTGCATGAAGATAGGCCGTTATTTGGAAATGGCAGGGGTGTAAAACATGTTAATCGCTCTGCTTCCTAGGAAAAGTTTCCTAGGACTAGTTTCCACTTTAATAGGAACGGAGAAATAGTGCAAGAGGCAGAAAATTAACGAATTTTAGAAAAGGAGAAGACATATAACCTAAACTTTGCGTCATATAAACGAAGTTCTTGGACATTCCATTGGATAAGAATAAATCGGGACTGCATGAAAAGATGTACACATGAGAAACGTATAAATGGTGCTTTAATAGATCATTTCGCCGACATCAAGAGTGTGGTGAGAACAGAACTGCCTACATACACTCAAGATTGCACCTCCTCTTCACATGACTATTATTATTATTTTCTTCTCCCATTTCGGACCAGGGCCGACTCCAGAGTATTCGGCGCCCTCCGATAAATTAATGTGGCGCTCTACCCCTTGTATCCACATTGGTATACATATGCTAAAAAAAGTAACTATACTTATTAACTATAATTATTAGCTATAATAAATTAAGATTTAACTGCAGTAAATGTTTTAATTATAGTAAAAGATCTACTAAATACTAAATATTTACTTCCCTTTCTATTGTGTTCCAGACGGCAGCTATATAACGCGTGCGAATTTTCAAATTAATGATGAGGAATTGACGCCCTCTGCCGCAGCACAGGCTGCACCACACTAGGATGGAAAGAAAAAAAAACTTTTTTTCTTTCTTTTTGACTTGTAATAGTGAACAAAAGTTGCCTTTCGATGCAGAAAAGGCAAAAACAAAATTTTGTGGCAATCAGATCATGTCTTGAGGTGCCGCAACTACGATAAAGTTTCATAAATTTGAAAAATTTTGCTCTATTTCAACCTTTTTCTCTAATTTCTCATTTGCAGCAAAAAAGCTCAAATTAAAAATTT
>BGPR01048576.1:0-11130 GCA_013235015.1 Araneus ventricosus
TCTTTACGTATTGCTCTGTTGCATTTAGGCGCCGACAATCCTTTGTTTTATAAAAAGATATAAGTATAGGGATTTCTCATTTGTCGTCAGTCCGGAAATCAATCTCTACAGATCATGACTCAATGCTGTTACAAGAGAAAAAGAGGAAGCACTGTTGCATTGTTCATGACCATTTGACAATCGTTGTTTTATAAAAGGTATAGGGATTTCTCATTTGTCGTCAGTCCGGAAATCAATCTCTACAGATCATGACTCAATGCTGTTACAAGAGAAAAAGAGGAAGCACTGTTGCTTTGTTCATGACCACTTGACAATCGTTGTTTTATAAAAGGTATAGGGATTTCCCGTTTGTCGTCAATCCATAAATCGATCTCTTCAGATCATGACTCAATGCTGTTACCAGAAAAAATGAGGAAGCTCTCTCTTCTAGATGGGTCCAGTCTCAATTTGCTCTTTCTCATATAATCCTTCTGCTATTTCTAAGTTAGAAAATTGCCCTGCTGCGATGCATAGTATAACAGGGAGATAAAACTAACGAGAGCAAGATCATTAATAACAAAATTGTGTATGAGAAACAACTATAACAATTTTTTGCTGTATTCACAAAGCTGATCGTCCTCTTTCTGGTTCCCATTTGAAAAAGTATTCGATTACGTTCGGAGACGTTTATTTAAAAAATGATATTTAAAGCAACGCTTTTGTACATTTAAATAACATTTATATAAACGTTTATTTAAAAAATGATATTTAAAGGAACTCTTTTGTATTTTTAAATAACATTTATATTAAAAGTTTCATGTTTTAACAATTTTTTAAATGTTTGAGGAAAATATAGATATTTGTTACTAAAATTGAACTTTTTAAAAATAATCTCTATAAAAAGAAATGACTAGAATGCTATATACTTTAGTACATACCATTTAGATTTACTAATGGCTGAAATAAAAGTTTTGTGTTATCTCGTCCACATTTTACGAGTTTTAGTGTGAAATCAGAGGGTTTTTTTGTATTTTGACCTTCGTTTAAATTTTAAAAGCTGCATAACTTTACAAAGTATGGCAATCATACAAATATATTGTTTTATTTTTAGATAGTGTTATAAATAACATACATATCAAATTTCAATCAGATATTTCAAAAGGAATTTCAGTTATCTTGTCTGAAAAAGAAAAATTTATGAGAAAACCACATTTCGCAAAAAATGACGATACAGTTTTATCTTTTTTTAGTTTACAGCCAGTAGAAGAAAAAAAATTCTTCGGCACTCCTCAGTTTTGAAGGTTATTCTTTTTTTTCCCCTCCCAGCTTAATTCACTTTTTTTTTTTTTAAATTCATTCCTAGAATTGTTCTCTTCGTTTTTTTTCTTGATTTTTCCCTGATTAGTCTTTGATATGATGTACCGTTCAATAAGTATCAACAGATTTGAATATTTCTTCAGTCGACTAACTTGAAAATGCGTTTTAACTAACCTGAAAATACTTTAAGGGATTAATATCTGTTCTATGTACCACCTATATGCTTTCGAAAAAATTAAAGCATTAATTGAAAATCAAGATACTGTAATAATTCAGTATTATTTATATTTCCAAAAATGCTATGAATAACATCTATATTCATAATTAAAATGTTCCAAAATAGTATCTTGCATATAACAAATGACACGAAACAGAAATAGACACTAAATATTAAATAGCTTAAAACAATGAAAAATTCTTCTTTTTTGCATTGCTTATAATTTTATTTTTAGATGTTAGGTTCATTAAAATATCTTGCATATAATAAATGACGCGAAACAGAAATAGACACTAAATATTAAATAGCTTAAAACAATGAAAAATTCTTCCTTTTTGCATTGCTTATAATTTTATTTTCAGATGTTAGGTTCACTAAAATATAGTGCATATAACAAATGACACGAAACAGAAATAGACACTAAATATTAAATAACTTAAAACCATGAAAAATTCTTCCTTTTTGCATTGCTTACAATTTTATTTTCGGATATTAGGTTCTCTAAAATATCTTGTATATAACAAATGCCATGAAACAGAAATAGACACTAAATATTAAATAATTTAAAACAATGAAAAATTCTTCCTTTTTGCATTGCTTATAATTTATTTTCGGATGTTAGGTTCACTAAAATATCTCTAATTTCCTTACTGGATATCGTAGAAGTAAAACACTTTTGGGAACGTAAAAGATTAAGTTTTCAAATAAAATATTAAAATAATCGCGTCTTTTTTTGGTGGGAAATAAATTCCGAACAGAGACAAATAAATAATAACAACTTTTTCATGACACTCTACCTCATTGGGAAATAACCAACAAACATCTGCTGAGATATACAGATGTGAATAAAACAGGAATATAGTATTGCTAGGCAAATTTTATCTCCCGCATGAACGAAAGGTGAAATGTAAGCATATTTTATTACATTTTTATTCCTTGATCATTAAGATAGTAGTAGCTTTGTGAACAGTAGAATCTCGCTCCGGAAAAAAATAAATAAATAATACAAGATTTGCTCTTCGTCGCAGTCTTTAAAGGCTTAGTCATTTTTTTCGAATGCGAAATATTTACACAAGTTTCTTCTTTCATTAGTATTCCCAAAATCGTAACTAAATGTCTGTTTTTATCAGTATTAATAAAATTGCAATTAAATGCTTCACCGTTGCCAAAAATGACACAATTTTTTTAATTTCGTCAATTGACCAATGACACGCCAGCATTGAAACCACTAAAACGCCACCATCTAAAAACGGAATAAAAAAATCGACGGGAGTCTGTCTCTGCGAAACGGCCGCTGGGATTGAGGAGAGTAAACTTACTTACCTTACTCAACCGTGACTAAAGTAGCTCTATGCGACTTATGTGATTAAAGTAGCTCTATGTGACTTATGTGACTAAAGTAGCTCTATGTGACTTATGTGACTAAAGTAGCTCTATGTGACTAAATTGGCTTTATGTAACTAAAGTAGCTCTATGTGACTAAAGTAACTCTTTGTGACTCTGAGATTATGTGACAGGAGTAGCTCTTTGTAACTCTCAATTTATGTGACTGATTCGTGATTTTAGTTGGGATTTTTTTCCGAGAAAAATTCTTGTTTCCAAATGTAATATATTGATTCGGGTTTTTAATATAGGATACGATTTCTGTTAGTGAAAATCTTATGTAAAATAGGACGATGGTACGATAAAGAGCAAGTCGCTGTGACGTTATCAAAATTCTTCGTGATTTTCTCCAAATTTGCAACTCGATTGTGACTAAACCGTATTGTCAAATTCTAAAATTCTTCTTGCAATCTTCAATGTCAACCTTTCCCTGTTAAATGAAACTGAAACTTACTCTATATGTTATTTTGTTGCGGAGCTATAAGAGTTTAAAAATATCACGAAAAGCCTCATAATTTTTTCCTTTCCCGACACCCCATTAGACCACTATGGAGTTTATGTCAAAATATAAAATCTTGCGTGTATATCGTTTTTCATGGCTTCAAGAAACATTCATGCCAAGTTCGAAGAAAATGCAATCACGCATTTGGTCGTGACTGCGCAACAGACAAATTTACAGACAGATGAAATGACGAACGGTCGAGATCCAACAGGACGTCTCTTCATTCGGACAATTAAATATTCTAGAACGTAATAATTTTTTAATAAATACACATGAATGTTTTACAGTAAGTTTTAATAGATGTATCATTACTTAAATTTATTGTATAAGCATGTTTGTCATATGCTACAGTATACCACTAGGGGTATTTTAATATTGAAACTAAATAAATTTCTGGATGTGACAAAATATGATGAGCAAAATTCGATGCAACTTTTTAAAAATTGGTTTTTAAGGTATACCATATCAATTTTGAAGTCACTTAAATATTTTAAAAAAATTGACGGGAGGCTGTCTCTGCTAAACTGCCGCTGGGATTCAGGGGCGTAGACTTACTTACTTTACTCAACTGTGACTAAAGTATCTCTGTGTGACTATTAACTCTATAGTCTATAGTGACTATTAGTCTAGTGTGACTATGTGACTCTATCTATATAAAATTCTAAGTTATTTTCACCAACTTTGCAACTCGACTGTGACTAAACCGTAATTACAAATTCTAAACTTCTTTTTGCAATCTTCAATGTCTACCTTTCTCTGATAAATGAAACTAAAACCAGCTCTCTATGTTATTTGGTTGCGAAGCTGTAAGCGTTTAACTTTAGCGCGAAAAGCGTCATCATTTTTCCTTTCCCGACACACATGAATTTGTCTTATGTATATAAATGAAGAATGTTTTATTTAAAAAGTCATCGATTTAATTTATTTCTTTAAGCGTAAATATACTAGCACTTGGTACTAGCTGAACTAACTTTTTTATTTTTGCTAATACTAAGAAGTCTTCAGTGATTTCACGAATATTTTATTGAAAGGAAATATTCATCTATGTCAAGCTTGAGACACCACATGTTTTTACAATTGAATTGTTAACTATCTGAACCCGGCTAGACTGAGAATTCCAGAACCTCAAATACTGAAGTAAATTTTCGTACATGAAAAAAGAATAGAGTCCTCCCTTTCTTTACAGAATTTCCATAAGAACGGCACCCGAATTTTGGCGATTAATTGTCAACAAATAAAGGAACTACTTTTCTCCAGTAAAATGCATTCAGGTGCGGAAACCGCCTGAGTCGAATGGGGCGATATGAGGCGGGATAGGGCTCATAGAGTTAAAGCTTTTTTCATCTTTACAAAAAATACTTTGCCCAGTATTTAAGTATGCTTTTCCATTGGAATCAACACTGAGATTTGCATGAACAACAGACGTATCAAGATGTATTAAAGAGTATCCTTAAAAAATTTTTCAAGACGATTATACATTTTTATTTCAGTTTTTATTGTAATTCTCCAAAGAGGAGTTGCATATGTCAGCATCGGTCGTAGGGCTTGCTGGTAATAAAAGCTTTTTGGAAAACAGTCAATAGAAGAAGAATATTTCATTATACTGCTTTCTAGTATTTTGTAATATTTTTCTGTGCAAAATTTTAGATTAATTTTAATCATAAGCTCGTAATCTTGGATGAGGTTATAAAGTTATTTTTATTCGTGTTTAATATTATTATTATTATCTATTTAATATAATTCCATCCAAATTATGTTGAAAAACATAAGCAACCAGATGGAAAAGGAAAAACCAGCAGGCTACATCAATTCGGTTGGTTTTTCCTTTGCGGTATGGATTGTTCGTCTTCCACACATGTCCTTGTCCATCCGAAACTGATGAGAAATCATGTTGTGATTTCAGGTACGGAGGATACTTTTGAATCCTGTAAAGGATTCAGGTAGGATACTCCCTCCAGTGATATAAGGTGCGCCCAAACGAAAAGGAGACTACAGTTATATGTAAAGAAATTTTAATAATAATATTCTAATTCTAGTTCATGTGGAACAGTACAACTATAAAAGATCGCCATTGACATTGATACATTGATCCTAGCGCATAGGAAGGGAGTGGATGGCTTCAGTCTAGAAACTCCAGGGTTGCTGACGGATCCAGTTTTCCACGGTGTCCTGCACTTCCTTGTCACAGGTGAACCTCTAACATTTAAGAGTTTTTTAAGGGGACCGAAGATAGGGAGTCACATGGGGAGATATCTGGGCTGTAAGGAGGATGTTGCAGGACCTCCCATCGAAATTTTTCAAGGAGCTCGAGGGCCTTTTGGTCACATGTAGCCTAGCGTCGTCCTGGAGAAGCACTATCCAATTGGAGAGCTTGGCCGTGCGCTTGGTCTTGATGGTCTGGCCTCCTATGGATTATGTGATGCACAGTTTCTTTGCTTATCAACAGTTCAACAGCAATTTCACGTATAGTGATTCGACGATTCTGCCGTGTGAGCTCATCCACAGCCGAAATCGTGGCATTGTTGGTCACAACATGCGCCTGCCCAGGACATAGCAAGTCCTTGATGTTTACGCGTCCCGCCTCATAACGCTGACACCACTGGAATATGGTGCACCGTGCGAGACACTGCTCTCCGTACACCTCTTTCATCCTGCGATAAATTAGTGAAGCATGCTCCCCTTCTGCGCGAAGAAATTGGATAATTGCTCTTTGTGCTGATCTGGAGGAATCCATCGTGCAACGAACTGCGGAAACAACTCTCCAGAAATGAGGATATTGATGCGAAGCCGTCAACTGCGCAGGTGCAACTGAGAATTCCAGCACGCCATCTATCGACTAGCACATTAACTCACTGGGATTTGATACAACGCCGATACAGCTAAGGTCTCCTTTTCATTTGGGCACACCTTATAGTAAGCACCTCCTATGGGCGGAGTCGGGCTGTGGCCGGTGAATCAAAACGATACTTGATTTTAATTTTAATAAGTTTAAATACATTCTTCGTAGCAATCTGACGCGGGGCCCTGTTCGCAGCAATCGGTCCAATCGGCTAAAGGTCGGTACTGCCTATGACTTATGCTATATGACCTTTCTCTGTTAAATGAATTAATCTGAAATGAATTAATTATTAATCTGTTAAAATCCAGTTAATATACCGCTCACAACCGAGACGTGTGCGCGCATCTGTCGCTGTGACGTCATCAAGATTTTTAGTAATTTTCACCAAATTTGAAGCTCGCTTGTTACTAAACCGTAATTCCAAATTCTAAACTTCTTTTTGCAATCTTTTATGTCAACCTTTCTCTGTTAAATGAAACTAAACCAACTCTCTATGTTATTTGGTTGCGCAGCTATAAGCGTTTAAAAATACCACGAAAAGCGTCATAAATTTTTCCTTTCCCGACACACCATTAGACCGCTATGGAGAGACATAAGGTCAGAAAACAAATAATATCTGACGAAAGTACGGAAGAAGTTTCCAATGAGTAATAACTCGCACAACCTGACAAATAATGGTAGTAAATTGGTTATTGCCGGTTTCAAACTCTATAAAATTTTAATCGTTCTATTTAAATGCAATTTTGACTTGCCTGTAAGTAGACACACCTTTCTATTTATGTGCAACAAACTGAAACTAACCTTAAAACAACCATAATCGGATGATTTTTGTTTTTATTCAATTTCTGTACGTTACTAGACGACTAGAATTTTTTTTCATATAATACGAGAAGAATAAAATTTTTAATACAATTCTAGAAGCGAAAATATATCTTGTTTGGTAAAAAAAAAAATGCGATTATTAAGTGGTAAAGAAAATTATCTAAATAAGTTCAAAATTTGAGCAGAATTTTGTTACAAGGTTAAAATGAATACACTAATTTTTAAATAGTACAGCACACCACGTAAGGAATTCACTTTTAATACAAAACTTATAAAATTTCATTGCAAAGTTTTCCAAAAAATAAAAATTCCATAAACAGTGAAATAATGCACTATTAATATATAAGAAAGAAAAATGTATTCATTGTCCCATTTTATAATTTTCTTGCTAATGACACTCAGTTGTAGAATTGTGTGCGGAGCGCAGTACTGCTATCTGTGGAATTACTTTGAGATTATATTTAGTGTATGTTAAGCTAAAAGGAGTATGCATTTTTCATGCTACCAGAAGACGATAGGAAAATCCAAAATTAGAACGCGGACCTGCTGTTACACAAAGAGATTTAAGTGTTAAAGGTAGAAATTAGGATTAACTGGATTTTACGGTGCGTATTCACTTCGTTTCCCTTAATCTCGCCAATTGTTTGTCGCCAAGAGAGAGTGCCAGAACATTTGTTTTGGATGCGAGTTGAAAATTTTTTCGGCGTCGTTTGCGCATTCGCACAGTGATTTGTTTACTGGTCTACTGCGCATGCACTTAATTTCGTCTCGTTTCCATTGGTCCACTGTCTACTCTCTTCGATTTCATTGGTCGGCGTACAAATTTGAATAATACTTTGTTTGGAATTCTTGATCATTTAACAAACGATTTTTTCAATAAACGTTCACTTCTCTTCTCAAGATTTTCGTTCATTTAATTTGCTGATTCTCTTTCTCTGTGTCGCTGATGATGGCTTCCGAAAATCGAACAAGGAATGTTTTTTCTGGAAACAATGGTTCCCTTGCTACGTTTCATCGTCTTCAGAAGTCGTGTCTTTCCTGTGTTCGTGCTTTCCATGTGTGTTTCGTTTCTTAATGAAAAAGCAAAGCTACGAGAGTCCCGATTTGCTGAAAGCCAAGCCGCTGGTGTTTTTTAAGTTAAAAAAATTTGCCCGGTGCACACTTGCAATGCCGAAGGCATTGCTTGCTCAATTTCTCGTTCTGAGATGCTGTAGGCATAGAATGCGTAAGAGACCAATAAAAATTCACTACGCAACCTAAACACTGTTTGGCGACGGCAAATAAAATTTCGCCAAAGAAAATTGGCGAGAAAATAGTACGCACCCTAAACTCTAGGTTTACCGAAATTAGGTAGGTACAATGTGTGTGTACATCGTCGTAGACGTATTTCAGGTTGACACTACGTCACGAAACTAATTTTACCAGAGCACCAAATATGAGATGGTATTCAAAGGTTCTTTAATCTCTCGTACAATTATATGACCATGGGTGTTGAAAATTTATGCCAACTCGAGTATCCTTCGACTTTGACCGGAAGCCTTGAAAGAGAATAGGTCGCATGATGCTGAAACAGCAATATTTTACACCTGCAAGCCGGGCATAGACCCCAAGGCAATTAAACAGTTAGTAGTGTCTCAGCTTCATCTTTTTGGTAGTTCAGCAAAGAAAAAAAATTTACTTTTATTTTTTATCTTTTGATCGCGTCTTGCTTTGCTCAATTGCCAGCGGAGGACAAGTGATGCGAGTTTCGAAACCGAAACTTTTCGAGCATAGACGAAGGATGAAGTCCTTTGTTTTACCGATCATGAATGGCATATAACAACATACACTACTGTAAATATGTATTAATGCCCTTTTAACGACAGATCTACTGTCATGTACTTGGACTCAAGTGTATTTACGGGTATTCCTTATAGACTATCATCATCCTTCAAGCCACCAGTTGGATATGAACACTTGCATCGCCTACAAAAGTACTTTGATTTTAGAAAATACACAAACGAACTTAGAAATGAAAAAGTGTCATGAATAGTGCAATGGAAGTATAAATTTTGCTTTTTCACAAATTATAATTTCAGCATTTATGTTTACAAAATTAATTATCTTGTTTGCACAATTAGATGACACTGCCATGAGAAGAGCAATCTTCTCTGCAAAGTAAAAGATGACCTCACTCAAATTCATAGATTGTATTATTTCTGACTTCACATAAACAACATTTGTTTTCTAAAAAGTTCAAAAACTAACTACAATTAAAATTGAAATTCCTTTATTCCATCTTGTCCGCTGAATCCTTTCATCAGAGCTGGTTAATGACAACGCACCACCCTAGATTTTGCTTTAACCTGACGCAGTCACTTAGAGGATGAGGCAATATCAAAAATAATAAAGCAAAAATATCAAACCGATCAAAATTACCTTCTTCTCTACGGTACTATTTGTCCAATTTAAATTTATTATGTCATGTTCATAAAAATATAAGTGGTGAGTTATTGTGAACCGCTATTGTAGTTTGTGTAGAGAGAATTTTGTTTATCTTAAAATTCCATACCAAGTTTTTGAATGGAAAATTTTCAGCAACTTTCTAACCACTGATTTTTGTTGTTTAAAATTTTTTTGTTGATTTAACTTATTATATTTGTCAATTATTAACTATTTTATTTGTTATAAGTATTAAAAAAGTCACCAATCTTGCTGGTATAGAAACACAGACAAGAAAGCCTGATCATATGGGGCGGAGAATTCCTGTAAAAGGAAGAAAATATCATGAAATATTAATTTCCAAATAAGATACGTTTAGTTTATAGAGGTAATAATATTTAATAGTAATTTAAAGGATATATATTACTGCGAGCTCGTATATGTAAATCAGATATTCGTAGAAACAGAATTCTACTATAATCGAAGAAATTCTTCAAACGTCTTCGGAAACCTTACGTTACATGTTTAAACAGAAAAATTTGTGGCACATATATATTTATATATATAGTTAAATATTTTGCAAACAATTAAAACTCAAATAACATTTTCAGTATATACACCTATTAAACCGATAATTAAAATTAAATATAAAATAATGTTACCTTATTAATAATCATACAATGAAATACAGAAAGATAATTAGATTATAAACTATTACTATGAAAAAGACAACCCATAATTGGAATTCCAACAATCAAATGCCAATCGATCTTAGGAATCGATTATGTCGTATTAAATCCAAATTTTAAAGGCGCCAACCTTCTGCGAAAGCCAATTGTTGGAAAAAGCAAAAGGCATAGGAGTGAATCTCCAAAATATTTCAAGATAAGAACGAGAAAATATAACTAAAAGCTTACCAATTCAAAGTCTTAGCAATTATAAAGAAAAGAGCTATAAACGAAATACAGTTCCGCATTTATAGTGAAAATATTATAACTAAATTAGGTTATATATACTATACTAAAATATCATTAATAAATTAAACTATAAATTTAATTTCAAACTCATTATAGTAACTTATTTTACTATGAGAATACACTTAAAATTATATGATGCAATCTTAAAATTAAATGATGCAATCTTATTCTAAAAATAGAGGGGCCATCTACCTATGTTGGGAAATACTAAAATCTATGTGAATTCCATAAATATGATTTCAAAAGATTCATTTCAAAATAATAAATTCCAAAAGACTATTAATTTAAAGGTATTAAAATTTTTTTGTTAACATAAGCAAACATGAAATCAATAGGAAATTCACATCTCAAAGCAATTTCAATAAATGTGTCAATATATGATCTCTGTTTTTTTCTGTCTGTGATTTTGTGTATATATATATATAATATAAATCCAAATATAACTAGTATATAATCTTATAGAAATAAAGTAAACAAGAATTAAATCCTATACCAAAAAGTCTTTTTTTGAACAATACATCAATTTTAAATAAAATCTAATAAATTGAAATTACTAAAGCTACCATAAACAAAAATCAAGTTTAAACATTATATGTCAATAAGTGAAAGAACACTGTTGTTATTAAAAATAATGAAATAGGCAATCCAAGTAAATGGAGTTTTCAACAATTAA
>BGPR01048577.1:0-11519 GCA_013235015.1 Araneus ventricosus
GAAACTATCCGCTTAGTGGCAAAAATGAATCCTTTTTGGCAGATTTTTGCAAAATTTTCAACGAATGCGATCTAGTCGGATATTTCAAATAGAGATTAGTCACGTGATTTATTCATGTTAGCACATTCAATGTACCTGAATCTTTTTAAATGTCGAATTAATAAAAGAATGCTGAAATTATATTACTTCGAATACAGATCAGAACGTACTTAAACGTTATTTGCCTTATAAATATCATTACCAAACCGTTTAGAAATCTAAGTGTTCTATTGCCCAAGAAATTGATATTTACTACAAATTTTCGCATGGTCGAATGTCTACTGTCCTACATTTCAATAATAATATATATCTTATAATGATGAAGTAATATAATATCTTAAAATGATGAAGTTTTCCCAAATTTTATACAAAGACAATATGAAAGCTATTTGGTTAGTATTATATTACCTCCAATTAAAAAACACATAAATCACAATGTCTATTCAAATAAATCAGTTCATGTGTAAACAACCAAAAAATATATTAAATGTTCCTAAAAGGCATAATAAAGGAATTGCATAGCAACTGATACTTCGTGTTAGCATGTTTATAGACATCTCTGATCTTTTCATAAATTACCCAAGTCGTAAAAAAAGCAATATCTAGATTTTATTTAAATACCGTAATAACCGCACATAAAAGTTACGAGTTAAAGCTGTTTTATTTATTTATCTGTATACTTGCACATCTGCTCTATTAGTGTAGATTAGATAAAATTTTTAAACTTTCATTAGTGATTTCTTTCGGGGTAAAAATAAAACTGCGATCCGTTTCTTAAAAAATCTTGCTGCGAAAGCATAATTGCTAAATAACATAGAAAATAAAGTATTATTTGATGAAAACTAATAAAAAACTTGAATTAAAAGCATTTATTTAAAAAATATAAACAAAATGTTAAATTAAAATGATTTTCTTAACAATTTTTACTCATAAATATGAAATAATCTGAAAAAAAAAGGTAATTTAAGAATTTTCGATGTCTGACGTTTTTCTCTGAAGCTAAACTCCTGGGATAAAACGTAGAAATCTCATCTAATGTACTATAGTATCACTTGGTTTATTTTCTTTTTGTATTAAACAACTAAGGTGAAATGATATACATCCTAAAAGACTGACAAATAATTTATCAATTAAAAACCCATCGAGGGTTTTTTTTTCCTCATTTTTTAGAAATAATCTCTGTTCTCTTTCTCGGCCAAAGACCAAGTTTAAAAACAAATTATTTCTTCAAACTATAATTATAATTTTACGTTGAAAAAAACATTCTAGAAAATTCTGGGATATTTTTTATGGGTACGCGACAGAAAGATCTTAAAACAGGTCAATAGCAGCTACAAAATAATTGAGATAGATCCAAATTAGTTATATAAAATTAACCATAACGATTATGTACGTATCAGTCCTAATTTTATTACAATTCTGCATTACAATCCAATTTTAGATTCAGCTATAATTCTATTCACATATTTCGCTTAACATATTCATCACTATGGCCGAATTATATGCAAGCTCCATGAAAGATAAAGTAACCGTGCTCGCTCTAGACAACTTATAAATAAAAAAAGTAACAGATGAACGTATTCTGCGGACATCTATTAATATGCTCAACTTAATAAATTTGTTTTGTAGGTCAAATTCTAGTGCGCAGCGAAGATTGCTGAAGGACGAGATATCTCGTCCGTAGCGATGAACGGGTTAATCCATGTGAAAAGTAAACGAAATTTGTTTTGAACAGCAAACTGCGTAAAATAGTTACTTGCACACATCAAATGAAAAAAAATTCCGTTGAAAGCGAAGATGGGTATTCAAAATTTTTATTATATAAAATCCTCCAAGTGTCCCGAAATGGATGACATTTTGCTCTGCATTTGAGGGTATAATCAATGTTGAAACATTTGTCAGATTATTGATAAAGCTTAAATAATGAAAATACAGGTCTTCGAAAGGAATATAATTGACGATCAAGATGGCATATAAACATAAATAAACACATTAAATACAAAGATTTAGTTTAAATATAGTAACTCTTCGTTCGAATTGAATCCAAATTTATACGCATGAAAGGGATGTTTTTTTTATTGACTACAAGACCAATCGATTGTGAAAAATCATTTCTTAAGATACAAGGACTATTTGTTCTGAATTATTTTACTACTCATTATCCTCAATATAATCCCAGTTATTTTTTCAAACGTAAGCAAATGCCTAAATAAACTCCATTTAAATCTTCGCACTATGACTCTGGGAAAGTATAATATCCACGGAGCAAACAA
Source organism: Araneus ventricosus (assembly GCA_013235015.1). Lineage (NCBI taxonomy): Eukaryota > Metazoa > Arthropoda > Arachnida > Araneae > Araneidae > Araneus > Araneus ventricosus. Next base: position 2,313 of record BGPR01048577.1, read on the forward strand.
ACTTTTACAATCCGGACACTGTACGATTCTGGTTTTATCTTGCGAATCTCATTTACATCAAAATTAATACAAAAAATAATTATAATTTCGTTGGGAAAGTAAAATTTCTCCTAAATTCCTCTAATGGTGACCCTAAATGGTTGGCTAACTGATTTTAGTATTTGAATATCCATATAAGACGATTGGTATTTCACTTATAATAATCCTAGCGACACTTTAATAACCAATCAAGCATTAGCCCATAGGGCGAATGAAGCCCTTGGGATCGGAATGTATCCATTTTACTGGCGGTTTATAGTATAATTTCACTAGTTCGTCACAGGAGTCCAAATCATTGGTAACAAAGGACCATTTTCCCAGTTTCTAGAGCTGTTTCTCTGGTTGTTTTATTACTATCTAACCATAATGCACACCGTGATATTTTCAAACATAATCAAATATCTCAACAATCTTCAATTTAATCCGAAAACTACAATTTCAGAGGTGCAATAGCGGTCGCAAAATTCAGGGGTGGAGACAGATTCATAAAAACCTGAAGATGGAAGACATTAAGTTGCGAAACTATGTCAAAAAAAAGACGAGAAAAACAAGTTGAACTTTGCTGAAAAAATGACAGTTCGCAAAATCCTTTAATGGTGACCCCAAATGGATAGCAAACTGACATCCGAATATTCAAATAAAACAACTGGCATTTAACATATATCAAATCTCTCCATTCTAGCAACACTGTAACAACAAATCAAGTATCGGTTCATGGGGTGAATGAAGTCGGCAAGGACAGAAAGTATCCATTTCACTCGTGGATCGAACCAAATTTCACTAGTTTGTCACAGAGGGAGAGAGAGGTCCGGATTGTAGGTAGATGAAAGAGTAATAAATGTGTTCTGAAAGAATTACCCTAACTATCAACAATGCATGACGTGAAATTACCAAAAGTAACCAAATATCTAAACACGCTCCATTTCAGTCGGAGATTTATGGATGCAAAAGTATAAAAGAGACGGCAACATTTTAAGATAAAACAGATTGATGAAACCTGAAACTGGAAGGCATTTAGTTGCGAATTTCCATATAGAGTAAGTAGAATACAAGGAAAGCAATTTAAATTTCGCTGAAAAAATGACATAGCTACTAAAACCCTTTAATAGGACCTCAAATGGTTGACAAACTGACTGTAGCATCCAAATATCCAAATCAGGAAACTGGTATTCAACATATCTCGAATCTTTCAATTCTAGCAACACCTTATCAGCAAATCAAGTATTGGTTCACGGGCTGTATGAAATCTGCAAGGACGGAAAGTAAAGATTTCACATACAAGTGGATCACAGTAAATTTCACTCATTTGTAACAGAGGTGTAGATAGACGAAAGATAATTTTTCCTAATTATATTTATTACTAACTACCGACAATGCATGACGCGATACTGTCCAAAGTAACCAAATATCTAAACAAGCTCCATTCTCACTCTCCAAGTTGTGCCCGAGAAAGCATAAAAGCCACCGAAAAATTTAAGAAGATAAAACAAATTAATGAACCTGAAACTGGAAAACATTTAATTGCACAACAGCATTTACAGCAAGACGTATACCAGAAAAAACAGTTTGAATTTCGCTGAAAATAGTACATATTTCCCAAATCTCTTTAATGGTGACCGCAAATGGATGGCAAACTGACTTAAGCATCCATATATCAACTCAGATAACTAGTATTCAACATAATCTCAATCCTAGCGACACTTTAACAACAAATCAAGCACTGGCCCATGGGGTGAGCGAAATCCGCAGGGAATGGTAGTGCATAAATTTCATTACTGGGTGATAGTATCATCTCACTAGTTGGTGTTAGGGGATCCTCAGGTAAAAGATGCCCATTCAAGATTTAGTGAAATTACCGTGATTCAAGACATAGAGGGTTAATCATGTTTCAATCCTAACGACACTTTAATAACAAATGGGGCATTGGCCTATGGGGTGATCGAAATCCACGAAGAATGGTAGTGCATAAATTTCATTAACGGATGAGAGTATCATTTCACTAGTTGGTGACAGGGGGTCCTCAGGTAAAAGATGCCCATTCAAGATGTAGTGAAATTGCCCGATTCAAAACACGGGGGGTTTAAGCATGTCTCAATCCTAACGACACTTTAATAACAAATGGGGCATTGGCCCATGGGGTGAGCGAAATCCACAGGGATCGGGGTGCATCAGTTTGTTTAGAGGATCACAGTATCGTTTCACTGATTGGTGGGATAAAAGAGGGCCATTCAAGACTAAGTGGACTGACCTTTGGCTGCGACGACCATGATAGCTGCGGCTGCCAGGATAGGGATGATGTGCGTCGGCATCATTCGCCCTCTCTCGGGGGAGGAGTGTGACCGTGCTCACTGCATCCGCGGTGTGGTTATCCCCTGTTGAGTGCCGAAGATCGACTGCGCCAACGGTGGCGAGGCGGACTGCGGCGCTGCTGATGCGGCGGCGCTCGTCCATTCCGCCAGGGGAAGGGGGGAGGACGCACCGTACAGGTAGGGGCAGATTCTCCACGGAAGAGGTGGGCTCCCAATCGCGCCGATTTATTGAAATTATTAATAAATTTCTCGCTTTTTCGATTTTATTTTTTAAAAGGATGTAGCGTGGAATATTGTTGAGGAATGAACAGATACGGGAAACTTTTAATTTGTCACGAACTAAGGTGGATTTTGTATTTTTGGCATCGGAAGAGTCATGGCAGCACTGTGCAGCAAATGAAGGTCATTTTTGAGTGACGAAAAATGAAAGGAGATTCGAATATTGTATATTATTATATTGTCGAGATTCTGTATATTGTTTTTAAAAAAATTAATTTTAATTATGGCGACCATAGCGTGTACACACACAAAAAAATGTTTTTTAATACCATCACAACCCTCGTGTGAGTAAATGCTGTAACTAAAACAATAAAAATTATTTTTGAAAATATACTTTAAAATATAATTAATTTTTTAATTAAAAAATATTAAACGGAAATAAATTTAGTAACAATGGACAGCTAATTTTTTTTATTTTGTACCGAAGTTAGGAAAAAGTTTAAAAAATATAATTTAATAAAAATAAAATATAAAGGAAAAACGTTAAAAAAAGATAATTAAAAAGATTTTTTCTCTTAGCGAGCACTTACTACAGTTGGGTTTTTTTTTTTTTTTGCATCTTGCATGTCGCATGTAGCAATTTATAAATAGTGTGGAAATATCTATTTCGCACAAGCTTATCAGGATAAAATATTTATTTTACAATATTTAGACTTGAAAAATGTAGAAATGATAGTGTACTTATCTGTAATCCAAATGATATCCCGAAGTATGGGATTCGACATCTTTTATTTCTTGTCGACATGGAGATCATGTTGTACACATAATAAATCAATGAATCACGCTCTTATGCTCAGCAGATAATGATACATTAATCACTCCTAAAATATATTCATATTACTATAATGTGCCTCTCACAAAGTTATCAGGATTCAACAGAGTGCACATGAATTCTTTGCTTTATCTCCCAAAAATGACACCTCACAGTGGGGAGCGTCGCTGGTAGAACTGGCTTTCGCCATAAGCAGTCAACTTGCAAGAAAAGGTTAAAGGCTGAAGGAGTGGTCCTCCCATCCGGCCAGGCCCCTCGCAGGGTTCAATGGCCAACCTCTTACTTTGTGGGGGGAGTTCGTAACAAATAGTATGCAACCTATAACCATTATGTCAAAATCTGAAACTCGAATGGATTCATTTGTTAGCTTACTGTCTCTTTCCCGCCCAATACAAAGATCGCAGTGACCTCATGATAGTGCCTCGGTTTCCGAACTGGAAGATAGCAGGATTGAGAACCGATTCGACTGAAGATCCGCCGTGGATGTATGTTAACCCTCTGACAAATAATAGAAAAACAAAAATTAAGTTAAAAAGAAAAAATATATAAAAGAAACAGAATCCTTTCTACAGAAAATTTGTCCAGTTTAGAACTACAATGGCGTGTGGTCTCCGAAGAAGTTCGCCATTCTGGTTCTTTTCCATTTTGATTACATTTCTTACTTTCTAATTTTTCTTTTATGTGTTTTAATTATTTGAGAATTTCTGTTGTTTAGTACTATAGTTTTTTGTTGATTAATTTTAGAAAAATTTTAGTGATCAAATCACTTGATGCTGCTGCGTTGAGCGCACATAAAGGTGCATTGTTATCATTGTTAAGAATGTTTACTTTTCTTTTATTTTTTTCTTTTCAACTTAATTTTTGTTTTTCTATTATTTGTTTTTTGTATTTTATTAGAAGTAGCTGCATATGCGCCTTTCTGTATAATCCAAAAGAGTTTCAATTAATTTTAATTTAATTTAATTTTTTGTTAAATTTTATCAATTGTAACTGTTAACCCTCTGACTGCATATCCTGCGATTTCCCTCGGGTAGAAAGGAAGTTTTCTTCCTCTCCATCCTCCGATTTTAGCAAGCTATTGTGTTTACTTAGAACTATTATAGCGTTGAATCATATTATGCTAATAAATTTTTGCATATAAATAACAACTCGGTTGAGGTTCAACGGCATTTGAAGCTGCTTGCAAACGTTGCATCTAAATAGGGATTTTAAAAACTCCACAGTCAAAGGGTTAAACCCATCTGAGTAAAACAGCCTCCCGATGGTGTGGCGTGGAAGTTTAAAGAGGAAGTGCCGTCTCATCAGTGGCGTAGCGAGAGTAAGTGTTGCCCGGGACAAAAAATAAATTCTTCACCAGCTCAACATATTTGACTTTAAAAAGTAACACAAACGCACTTGTGTTTTGTCTCCATGGGGCCCTCTAAGACAATGGGCGGGGGCCTTGTCCCCCCTTTCCCGCCGGGGTTGTTACGCCACTGTGCCTCAGACGTCACCCTCTTCTCTCAACCACGAATCAAAATAATGAGTCTGTTCCCCTGATAGCTCTTGTTTATCTTCGAAAAGAGACTAAACTACAATAAAAGTACAGTAGAGTCTCACTACAACGAAGTCTCCCTACAGCGAATTTCTCCCTATAACGAAATTTTTAATCGGAATGTTAAATAACATTCAAAATATTCTCCATATAACGAAGTGGTTGTCTCCCTATAACGAATTTTTTCAGAGCTTTATCTTTTCGATTTTTATCATTTTTGAAGAAACTTGCTAATTTCTGTGCAAACAAATCGCTCACACATGCCTGTTTCTGGAACCACTTGCATTGCTCATTCCAGGGATAACACATACCAATAGAATGCTATGTGAAAGGTAATGCAGTTGTGGGGACCTGGGTTTCTACAGAGGGAGCAACTTTTCTACGGGTCAAGATTCCAAGAATCGGGGTGGGGTGGGGGTGGAAACAGCAAACGGGTGTGACAATACGCATTTTATGTTTATCCGTACTAGTACATATTATTCTCTAAATTGGTGAATTGTCTTTACTTTTGAGCATTTTATTTATACAATAAAAATTAGTATAATTTTAACAAATTTGTAATAAATATTACTTAATTTTAATTGAAAGTAGAAATTAAATATTTTTGAACTTATCGCACATACTAAAAGGTTTGCAACGTTTACTTAAATAACTGCAAAAATCTCTAATCTCCGTATAACGAAATTTTCTCTATAGCGAATTTCTCAACTGGAAGCAAGCGATTTCGTTATAGGGAGATTCCACTGTATTAACTAAACCATCTCAAGTATTGTTTAGCAACTTATTCGGAAACCCTCCACGCTTTTGCGCATGCGCCGGGTGGAGTTTTTTCCATCAAAATAGGGGGAAAGTGAAGAATGGAAGACTGATGTTTACATTTTACTGAGCGTGATCTAACAAAGAACTCCGGAAATGCGCTCATATGACTCATTGCCTGACACCCTTTTCCGGTGTAAAATCGTCCAAAAGTGGTAGTCTCGGAATCCGTTGCTGAACATTAGGCTCACTATGTACGGAATCGCACCCAATTTACTGAATTGATTTGTAGAAATGTTTCCTTTATTTTATTGTAAATAAAGTGATAAGGACAGGGTCGATATGAATTGTAAATTTTAAATGAAATGAAAAATTGGATTCCCCCATGATAGCAAACGCTGAGACGAAGTCTATACCGAAAGGAACCGCGTCCTTGTAAACAATGGTCAGATGACAAGGTTGACATAAAAATCAAAACGCAGAGTTTTTTTATATATGTATATTCCTCTTAAAGCAAAGTTCAAAGCAAAAATGTTTTAATCTAATTTTGTTCAAAGCAAAATGCTTTTTTCCTCAATTTTAAAATGTTTATCTAGTTATTTATGGTTTAAATTTCTTATAAGCAGTGTTTTAGCCATAAAATAATTCTTTATTTGCAGCTTTTTTTTGTTAGGTAGACGTTTCGTTTGAAGCTGCACAAAGAGTGTATTCATTCACGCCTTTTTTTAACCTTATATAGATGGCATAACCACTCGCTCTTGAAATTTCGCCTTGACACCAGTGGAAAGATGTTCGACCAGTCAAACGCACGTTAAGTTAAGCTCATTCTATAAGAGACAGATGAACTAGATTCTACTTTCTCCTAATGTAAAAAAGGGCCTACAATCTTTTCCTTGCCCCACTCTTGGACCCATTTCTGTGACATTTGATCGATTATTTTGGTGTCGTTAGATTCGTTAGACATTCACCTACGTCAATAAAATTAAAAAGATTCTAAAAATAAATCCATTGAATAAACCATCGAAGTTTCTATAAGTCTACGGACAGAAACTTTGTCTTCACATAACTGACCTTTTAAACCTCCGTTCCTCGCAATCATTTTCATCCTAAAGTGATCGCAATGTATCTCGTGGATTTGAATCGATTCTATGATATTTCCGGTTTTGATAATTTTTCCTCTATTTTAACAAATTAAAATAATGAATAATAATAATTACTAGATTCTAGTTTCCGTCCAAAAACTTATAGACTTTGATAGTTCGTTCAAGGAATTTATTTTTAGGAGCTTTTTAATTTTTTGACGTAGGTGAGTATCTAACGACACCAAAATCATCGATCAAATGCAAGAAAAATGGGTCAAAGAGTGGGCAAGGAAACGCTTGTAGGCATATTTTTTTATTATTATTTAAGATGTGACATTCTGCTTTCTCCCATCTTTTACACCGTGTGCTTATCTTAACTTGCTCCTGTCTGGTCGAACATCTTCCCACTGGTGTCATATCGAAGTAATAATGGTAAATGTGGAGTTTAAGGTACGCACTTGTTTCTTGCCAATTTTTCTTGGCGCAATTTCATGTGCCGTCGCCAAATACTGTTTTGGATTTGCAGTGCGCTTTTCATTGCTCTCTTGCGCATGCGTCACCTGAAAAGGAGAAATTGAGCACGCATTCCTGTGGCATTTCAAGTGTGTACTGGGCAAATTTTTTTAACTTGAAAAACATCAGCAGCTTCGCTTTCAGCATAGCAGGAAACTAGTAGCTTCGCTTTTTTGTTGAATGTTAGGAATCTAGGTTTTTTTAAAAACTCCGATAACTGAAATTTCCTCACGCAATGCCTGCGGCATTTCAAGCGTGTACCGGGCAAATTTTTTAACTTAAAAAATACCAGCGGCTTCGCTTTCAGCATAGCGGAACACTCGTAGCTTCGCTTATTCTTTGAGAAACGAAACACACAGAATAACACACACGATACTGAACCGATATTCATTCGTAAGAATTCCAAACGAAGTTTTATTCAAATTCGAATTTATCGACGAATCACATCGAAGAATTGAACAAAACAGTCCTATCGAAACGTAGCGCAATATAGCCTGATAAGCAAAACACCGATGTAAAGATCAATTTGCACGCATGCGCGCTTGTCACTCGTTAAAAACATCTTGATGCATCCAAAACAAATGTTCTCTCATCGCCGTTCTTGGCGGTACAAATTGGCGATCCTAAGAGGCACGAAGTAAACGGGTACCGTAAACTCCACATAAACCTTATTCTTAATAAAAAACAAAGGAATATTCTGCAAGAAAATTTCAAATTATAATAAATAAGTTATTGTAATTGTAACAGCTATTAGATGAAGATTGCACGCTTATCTATTAGATATTGCGACTATCGGAAAGTTAAGGAGAAAAGCGTTCTAATGTTGCGTTCATCTCAAGATAGGAGCGCAGATAAGTAGAATCAAACTTTTCCAAAAGACTTTAAAATCACATTGATATAAATTAATCAAAAATACTTTTTCAGAATAAAAGCGCTTACCAGTTTGATTGCTGTTATGTTTCCAAAGCGTGGAAGGCCAAACCGTGGATGTCGTCGAACAGTTCAATCGGAGGTTGAAATCTAGAAGTTGGTACACACCCTTAAAACGCAGCCAAATCGCCAAAGCAAGACGTTGAGCGCTGCACTTCATTGGCGCTAAGTTTCCAAAGCTAAATGCAGATAATACTTGTATTAGCTTTGGCGACTTGGCGCCATTTTAAGAGTGTGTACCAAATTCTAGATTTCAACCCAATCGGAATCCTCGACACGACAATGTAGATCCGATTATTATATAGCAAGTGAATAAGCGTCTCCAGTTGGTCAATATCAGACCATATCGAAGTCCAAACTCTGAATCTGTGGTCAACACACACCAGCATTGTAATACCTTGAGCTTTAAACTGAATGAAGTCGTGACCACTACAGGCTTTGTTGCCGGAATAGAAAGATTATCGCAAAATATTTGCAATCATTTTATGAAATATTTTACCTTCGCATAGCGAAAATCGCGTCAACTTGATATCATAAATAAAAAGGCAATAACGTGATTTGTTTTCATTTGATTTGAAAAAAGGGGTTTGGGGATTTTCATCTACAAAGGCTATTATTCCCTATTCATTCCAAAGTTCTTTTCAATCCGTAATCAAAAAGGAAAGAAAAATTGTCATCAAAAGATGGTTTAGAACTATTGCCGATCTGATTCGGTCAAGACCAAAAAAATGTCGCCCTCCTAGAAGGGCTTCCAAATTCTTCCCTCCTAAGAACATGAACACAAGTTATAATTCACGAGCAGTAACATAATACAAGGTAATTGCAAAATAATCGATTTTTAGCTCACTTCATTTCGAAAAGTACTTCATCTATGAAAATATACAATGTCTCATGAAAATTCGAAAACACTTTAGATTTTTATCAAATAGTTACAAACGTTCTATGGGGTCTATTCTGGTACCCCCGGTTGGGTTAGGAGACGTCATTTTTCCC